>JAQFZH010004870.1:0-11334 GCA_034695485.1 Entomobrya nivalis
ACCAAAACGCACACTGTACAGGGCAATAGTTTGCCACATAAAACATTTCAGAACAGCCCATGAGTTTTCGAAAAAAGCAATTTAACCTAAAACAAATCCTCGTTTTTATAATAAGTATACGCACTGTACATGGAAACAAATTTATTAATTGATTGAATGCACAAACTCCTATACTGTAAAACAACAATTTACTTCGAAAATGTAGTTGCAACTTCTTATATAATAGTTCTGAAGTAAAAGCATAATATAATTTAATACGTCATATTGTACTTTTGTTCTCTTTTCCAAATAATTTCATTAAATGTGCGAATGACTACATTTTCTTCATAACAGTAAACATGTTACGTATACTTCACTAATTTAGTTCACTGCAGTTTACTTTATGAAGCTTTAACTTTACTTTTCTAAATATTCACCGAATTCTCAAATATGAAGAGGGAGCTGAAGTGGTTTCATTAAACTCTAGCTCAATTCACAGAAATGTGAACTAGTTTTTGTTTCATGACTAAACTTTCTCCTTCTGTTAATGCGAGATTGATGGTTGTTCAATATTATTTAATTAATTTAATTTAATCTTTATACAATGTTAGTTTTAGACAATATCAAATATACATGCATAAAAACTTTGGACTGTTTGATTTCATTCTATGACTCATTTTACTCATCACGAGTTTTGAGCAACTATTGTAGCATAACTCTTCCAATTTCTATTATAATCTGTCAAAAATTATTATTATCATGAGCATACCATAATAATTTGGTAATCGAAATGTCACCTACATTTTCGAAAAAATATCCAGTGAAGTGCCCTTCCCTGTGGTTTTTGCTGCGTTCCAAATTACTCAACAATTTGCCCCGAAACGAAATCCTCCAACTCTCTATTATGCTAACCCAATGATATTCCATGGTAGATAGATCGGGCGAGAAGGTAAGGAAACCATGTCAAAGGTTACCATTGTTGTATGGTCGCCCTTGTTTCCATGAGCGTGTTCCCCTTCAACTGGTTGAACTCACGGGATCAATACTGATTGCCTTCAAAATGTGGTTCCCGATAGCGACAAGGGCGACCATACAATATTTTTGGGAAAAATATCTGACATGGATTCCTTCACTGTTTTGCAAAGGCTCGCCCTCTCCATTATTACCTTATCTTTCCTCCAAGTGCTAACCGATCCTTTCTCTTTGCTTGTCACTCTCACTCTACCTTTTATACTCAAGATATATGTCATTAATTGAAATTCCATTACAGAAACTAATTCACACAAATATTATTTTCAGCAGTCATTTTCTCACCGATAATGGTTTTTACGATGTTTTTGCGACGAATGTGTAATGACAATCTACTACTTCTAGAGATTTGACTATTCGATTCATTTTCTTTGACAGGAAGTAAATAATGCATTAATATTACAATATTTGGAATGGGAAAATATGTAATTTTATCTGATAAGCAAGGTGTTTTTTCTTCGTGTATGACTTGTATGAGTAGTTCATGCCTACACACTACGTGATTCAAAATAAACTGTGTAAACCACAAACACAAACCACTCGCGTTGTAAGGTCATTAGCGTGAATTACGTTATATATATGTATGAATATAAATTGTTCATTGTTACGTGCTTATGTTACTTTCACAAAGTCAACTTGCAAAAGCAGCTTATCCATCCACACGTGCTATTAAACTTGACAGACATGTAATTTTTGAACTAACGACATGTCGAGTCTGGTTTCTTGTTAAGAGTTGAGAACTTTGTACAAAATTTAAGCCTATATAATATAAAACTACAGAATTCACAACTATCCCCGAACTGTGCTCCAGAAATCCGGTTTTTGTTACTTTCTCTTAACATTTTCCTTTTCAATAAATTGAAAAAGCCACATGTGTATCTATTCTCTATTATTTACGAATATGTAATGTTACCTTTAGCTTTGTGATGCAATAATGTATGTACTCTTTTGTTCTTTTTTTGCATATGGTAATGACACGTTGACTGACAGTGCTGACGCCAATTCTTCGAGGTGTCTCAGCATCACAGTGCAGCCAGGCAGATTATCAACTCAAGTCCCGAAGGAAAGCTGCTAAAATGCTTGTTGCGGTCGTCATCATGTTTGCCATGTGCTACATTCCTGTTCACGTCTACAGTATTTTACAGTACGTCATTTCCCAAATTGAAGTTACAGCATTTTTGAACCTTTCAAAGTTCGATATTCTCTGATTGATGTTACATTCTTTTTTGTAATCTTTTGAAATTTTTTAGGTTGACAGGAATCGAATTTAACCACGAAATCATGACCTATGTTGCAATGATCTCACATTGGCTCTGTTATGCCAATTCTGCAATCAATCCAGTCATTTATAATTTCATGAGCGGTAAGTCTACTTATATTATGTAAACTGGGTGAATTAAGCAAATTACCCGAGTCATGTAAAAAAAATTTTTGCACTTTTTATTGTATGTTCAAACCGTATGAATCTCAATTTGGAGTATTTTATCGTTTGTTCATTTTATTTTCTTCAAAGACTTTTTCACTTTACTCCATTTCTGGAAAAATGAGAGTATTTTGTACTTTGAATTGTGTATTTTTGAGTGATGATTGCGAATTGTTATTTGCATAATATTTCGGTTTTGTAAATGTTTCTCTAATAGTATATAACTATATTGATGTTTTAAGCACCTTTCAGTTTTCTAACCCATGAATTACAAAACACTATCATGGGGCTCAAACTTTTTAATAATTTTCCTTTCAACTTTGGCTATACTTTTCTACTTACAAACTCGCCCAATTTTGTATTTTCATTTTTGCATATATGCCTAGATTGCATTAGCTTGAGCAAATTTTATTATTCCACAAACTTTTTTATTTTATTCGGTGCATGTATTGTGAGTTTAATCATTATTGATGATTGATACAAGTCTTCACGAGAACGAAAGTTAAATGAGTGTGAGAACGAAGCCTAAACAAAAGTGTTCCACTCATCAATCATTGTACATATTTTTGAATGCATGCCTTGCTAACACAGTCACTGATCTGATCCAATCACATTCATTATCCTCTAAAGAAAAATCTTGCCTCACTTTTCCCTTACAAAAAATCAAGGTCATGGAAACCATCATCGAAGCATGCGCTTTTATGTTTTAAAACTTATTTGAGAAATTTGTTAGCCTTTGTTTGGCGATTTGTAGGTGACCTTGTGCACATGACCTATGGGGAATGCTAGATAGCAATGATCTCATTACCGCAATATTGTTCTTGCATGATCATGAGGATTATTAGACAAGGTCATATAGCATTAAATCGGAAGCCATTTAGCTGGCAGTCGGAACAGGACCTACTTAATACTCTTTAGAATAAAAATCCATAATGAAAACGGATGTAATAGAAGATTGAATTCGAAGAACCAAAAAGGATGTTTTGGTCAGCATACTAATGACCATGGGAAATAGGAAATGTGGTATTTGATGTTTTTTTTAATGAACGGAAATGCTAGTGGTACATGATACGGTACACTGACTTTATCACAGCACAAAAAGAATTTGCAGTTTCTCGACGAATTTTAGAATCTCAGTGAGAGTGAGTCGTGTAAACTTTTTCCAAACTAAATTATTTATCATGTATAAATTACGTTAGTGGAATGTTTGTTTCCAGTCTTACAGTACAGTACTCTGTACAGTACAGCGAGGGAGTTACTTTGACAATTAAATATGAGGACAAAATAAGTATAATTTTATCCTAACTATCATAAAAATTTTATGTTGAAAGGAATGGTATCTTCCTGAAATTTTAAAACATCTGCACACATCCACAGTATTCATAATTTTTAAAATTAGCCTAATGGAAAATTCAACACGACAATTTTCAAGCTATAGGAAGAAAGTAGAAGTAACTTTTCATTCTTTAAATTTAGTACTTTAATATTCTTGTATTTTACAAATGGCGAATGTGGAAAAATATAAAAATTTCATAGCATGTGTTCTAAAATGGGCCATTTGAAATTCTCACGAGAAAACTGGCAGCAATAAAACTACCGCGTTTTAACCACTCTTTTATCTTTATCATTTTATTCGGCTGTTTCATTAATACAGAAAAACTGTGACGCTGCGTTTAGTAGTTGTACTATACCGTAACCCTCTTACTAACTTCCATGTTCTACGCAAAAAAAACTCACACAACTCATAACATGAACTGTTACTGTAAAATAATATGCATTTAACATTCGCAACCATTACAGAAAAAAATATATTTAGCAAATAAATGGTTTTGTTTACTCAAAACCCAAAGAAACTCAGACAGAATAGATGGGGCAACATGCGAGTGTGAGTAATAATAACAAATTGTCTGTATCAATCGTAATTTTTTCCAGGCAAATTTCGGAGAGAGTTTGCCCGAGCATTCCAGTGCATGTGTTCCAAAAAGTCGTATATCCCTGCCACCTCTCGTGTCTACTCATATAACACCCAACCACATCACCTCCGCCAATCTCGTCGTGTTTAGAATTGAGTACCAACCAACGCCAACTTTTGAGCTTTTTCTCAGCAATCTCGAAAACATAAATGAGCTGCAACAACCAACCTGTACCTATAAACCTTTCACCAAACACATCACACCACCACCACCACCTAAAAGTCCTTTTGATTTTTTCTGTGCCACTTTTAGACTGGCTCAATTTATATACGTATTTTTTGAGAACGCACTGCTAACAGGGGAATTTTCCCTGTGCCCTTGAGATTTCCAACTGCTTTTCTACTGAGTGAATGCAGATGGCATCCTATTCTAGTTATTTGACAAAGGGGCACCACAAACAACTGGGCAATAGCCTGATTCAGTCACAGTGTACTTCACTCGGTTTTTCTGCGTAGCTGTAGATGATGCAGTGCACAGTGAAGAGATGATGATTAAGCTGGATGTAAGAATTTTGCATTTTGTTGAAAAGGACAGCTTTTTTAAAGTAGAATTAGATGCTTTTCAATGGATTTTTTGCTGCTATTAATCTAGTAGCAATTAAGTAACTAAATGTAAATTGACCCTGCATGCATTTTTTTCAGTAGTGCGCTTGAAGTAAAAATTAAAGCGTAGAATTTTCTATAGAATATTAAATCTGTTGGACAGGGATTCTCATGTAAATTTGTGTTTGAATATCAAGTGTAATGGATTCTTATTTGGGGTACTCTGATAATCTCTTTCCAGGCAAGTTCCGTAAGGAATTTTTGCGAACTTTTGGGTGTCGAAATTGGCATCAAGCTGGTGGAGGACTCCGTGGACGTCGTGGCAATCTTCATCGGGGTAATCGTGGTGCTTTGATTCGATTTCAAAGCGGCGCAGGAAATGGATCAACAACTGGATATGTTCCGGCTAGACCTGGGTCTACATATACTGCCAGTTACAGATATGCTCTCAGAACGGAATTTACACCGACGAGATCAACGTATGCCTGAGATCGGCTTTATGTGGAGATGGTTCCATTGTAAAATATTTTGATGAAACAATATGATGACTATACGAAATACGATTTAAACATCGTTCTGAGGATAGGCATATGTAAATCAAATCATTTTGTAAAGTACTATCAACTTATCAGTATTACTCAAACTCAAGTGTATAATTGTGCATATCTAAATGTGTCAATTATGATTCTCATTGTATTGTATTATCAAAATAAGCAACCCATCTCCACATAATATATACTTTATCAAAATTAATTGTCTTGACCGAAATGATCTAATTAGTATTTTAAAGATGCATCCTTAACTGTACTCTTTATTTTATATACTTCCATATTTGTATGTCCCTTAATATTAAATATTTATTTATCAGACTGTTTTCTACGTAAATTAGTATAATTAATTATTATATCCATTTATGAGATTTATGACTACTAGCATATCCGGTACATTTTTATTATATTCTTGTAAGTCGATTTTAATGTTTTATCAGTAAAATGTTGGCGTAGTGCTCTGTAATATGTACTTCTAAAAATATTACGATGGACTATACGATAATTTATATTATACTTTTCTAATCGATTATATTTAAATATATATACCATTTTGATATTCAATTAAAAATTTTAAACACGTTGTATTTACAAAATGGACAACAATATTGTCAGCACAAATAACTTAATTTATATTAAAGTACAGAAATAGGTGTGTAGCTCATTGAACTATCTACTGCAAACTTTCGACTATTTAGAGTTTCAACCTTGCTGTAAAGCATGAATTAAAACTTTAAGGTAACACTGCTGTGAAATTTGTACAATTTACAACCACGTGTACATGCGTACACGTATTTCACGTTAATGCTTTCCTTTTAATTAAATCTCGTCTGATTGAAGCACAATTGTTTACCTACTAGTACATAAATACATATAAAATAGAACTATCAAAACTCTAGTTTATTATAAAATTAATCCAGTATCAAGATAACCTTTTCACTTTTGCGATTTGAATATTGCCAAAACTAATGAAAATATATTTATACATTTATTAGACGAGTGACGAGAGTACAGCTATTTTGTTCATGTCAATAATTACTGACGGGTATCATATAATATATGCTTAATACTTACAAACCATTTACAAGCCCTTGTACTTCATTAAAACGGACTCTAACTTTCGACTTTCGTTGAGATTTTCTTCATATGGGTACAAACCATATTCATGGGTACATGTTATGTATTTATCAGTATTTAATATAGATTTTATACTGTTACACAAGACTTTACTAATTGGATCCAAACTAAACTGATACCTGTAACTACCACATTATAATATGTGAGCATATTTAGCCATAGGAGAAATTGTTAGCAAAATAGTGTGAATTTGTAATCGATGTTTATGTAAACTTGTAATACCCGCAACTTGTAATGGCCAAGTAACACTACATCTAATTGGCAAACGATGTCATGTCGCAAGTATTTTAGATCTTGAATAGAAGATAATCACGGGTTTTAAGTGGTAGGGATAAAATATAAATATAAAAAGATCCTGGCCCAGTATAAAATTAAATTAAAGGAACTACATGTACGTGTGTGTCAAGGTAGAAAGCTTTTTCACAGATATTTGTGCTTGATATATATGCATACATAGTTCCCGATTTTTTAAATTCCTTATACATTATAATCAATTCTATTACAGTATTATAATAATTACAAAGCGGAATTCAAATTTAAAATATTAAATTCTAGAAGTAAAGTTTTATTCGTCTAAAGCAATTACAATAAAGGTATAAAAGTTTCGGAAATGATTTTTATCAAACAGGGTTTACAATCATAATAATATATAAAAGTTTTATAGCTATTATGGCTGTAGTTTAATTTATGAAAACACATCTAATATTTAAGATGCATGTACATATGCACATTTTAAATCATATAATATAGCTTATTTTTGTCAAACGATTAAGCTTGAAGCTTGTGCTAATAAATGAGTTTTTAATTTAAGTGGCGTGTCGTGAGCCTAAATAATATATGTATGTTAAAATCTATTGGTTGTATGTGTATATTCTAACAAACTCTTCAGAATATCAAATTATCAGCAAATTTAAAATTAACTCGACTTAAAAATTATAAAAATCATAAGATTTAAAATTTTGTTGACATTTCACAACATTTTTATGTATGTTTTATCGATTTTTTGTGGTCTATTTAAAAGTTGAAATCTGGATGGGATTCAAATATTAATTTAGGCTAATGTTCAATGCATTTGATGTGAGTAAAGAGTATGTTGCAGAAGTCGGATCAAATTTCAGAAGATGGTCCAGGTCCAGTTGTCAATACGTAAATATTGATGATATAGTTTAGAACAGGTTATTTTTGTACAAAAATATTATTTTATTCAGTCATTTAAAATCTTATTCACTTATTAAATTGTATTTTTCACATATAAACTTGTATATTGTAAATTGTTTAAATCGTTTACGTATAAAAAATATATGCTAATATTGTATTCTAATGTAATTCAATTTTGTCAAATTGTATGAACCATGTTATATAAGGGCCAATAAAAAATTTAAATTCAGAGATCCCACGAAGATTAGTTGGAATTTTGATAATCAAGGACTACATCTATAAACTAACGCTACTATTTACAAATCACAGCATATAGAGAACGGAGCTAGCTTTCACTATTTGAAAGCATCATGTTCAGTCAGACATAATATTGAATAGTTAATTCTCCTCCTTGTTAAGATTGTAACGCCTTGCGCTTGCTGCAAGCTCATCAGCACTGACGCTGTATTTGGTGTCCACTCCTCCAATTTGAGTGTGTACCTCAGCCTTTCCATTGACAAGATCGACTTGTGGTCCATCCTCTCCGAGGGGCTCAACGGTTTCACTGTATCAGAAACGTTATCTTTTAAACATGTTTGCATTCATTAGCATCATATTATTGTGTAGATAATAAAACTTACGCAACAACACGATATCCATTTTCATCAGCCTCGTAGTTGACAGTACGCTTGAAGTATCCATCACTATAGGCATAAGTTCCAGTGACCTTGAGTCCATCACGAGTTTCTTGGCGGATGTGAGACTGGTCCTGGATACCATCATCAACAGCGCTGGCGAAAGAGTATTTGGCACTTCTGGCAGCTTCATTGAATTCCTCTTCAAGGGCCAGTTGTTCTTCATCGTCTTCTGTTGTCAGTGGCTTCTTAGGACCTCCGTGACCAGCGTATCCTCGGCGGGGTGGTGGTGCATCATCAGATACCCGGGAGTAGGTAGATTGAGCGATGCGGATTGGTTGCCTTTCAACAACCCTAGTCGGTGCCTTGTACGAAACGTGAGCAGGCTCTTCATTTTCAATCTCCTCTAGGGCAGGGGCACCCGGAGCTCCAGCTCCGAAGTCGCTACCGGGGGCTCCAGCACCAGCAAGTGGAGCTGGTGCCGCAGCCGAGAGTTGTTGATAATTCCTGGGAATTGGAATGGGCTGAAGAGTTTTCCTCATGTGGCTGTTGTAGCCAGATGCAGAGGAGAGGGCAACAAAACCCATGAGGAGTAAGGCAACCTATTAAAAAGATAAATCATTTAATATGTCAAACTTTCAAAACTTACATTATACATTTTCATTTGATTAATTTAGAAGTTTTCTTACTTGATGCTTCATGATTATCCGTAAAATTCTTCTGACGACTAATTATTGTGGATGTTTACTGATCTTGCTTGCACTTGTGACTGATGATCTTTCACAGAGTTCGCTAAGCTTTTATACTGGAACAGAATCTTAAGTCCAGCAACATTTTACATAGGAAGCAAGCAAATTATATGCATAAATTACCAAATGTACACTTTGATCAAAATAAAAACGAAAGTGATCGGTAAAGATAGATGAAACCTATCAAAACTGGTGCAGTCTGGAAAAATGTACAGGGTCTTGAGGAACCATGAAGGATAAAATGATACCCATAAATAACCAAGCTTCTGAGCTCACCCTCTGCTCCCCAGTTTAAAAGCACAAGTTTGTGTAGGTGTGTACACACGAATTTTCCTTATAAAACGTTTCATATACTATGAAATATAATTTGACATTGAGATGATCCTCCATGATACAGACCCGAAATAGAACAGTGTCACGAATAGTTTGTAAATTTCATGTTAAATGTGTATTGATCTTCCATAGGATCGGACATTTAAATGCATCACGTAACCCTGCTGCAGTTCGGCATAATGACTTATGAATGAGTGATGACAAATATGTACTACTTGCACCATACGCGTACTTAGGCATATGTCCTCATGTCCTCAGTGCCCTTTTTGAGAAAGAACTTCGGCAAAGACCTTGGACCTTGTTACAAGCTTCAGCACACCCTACTCGCAAGATAGTACTGGTGGTGACTGGACGATATGATTATATGATGTGTCTATTTACGGATATTGGGAGATAGATACCAAACCAACCTATATATTATGATCACAAAGTACAAGAAGCACACGAGTGGAATGAAAAATGTAACCCTTTATTGTTTGCTACCTTTTTGTTTTTGAGGATTGTATTGAAAAATGAAAGTGAATCGAAAATACTTTTCCGAATCATGTATGTATGGAATATATTTTACCCTTGTCCTTGTAATTCTTGTCTTTTCCTGTGTTCCTTAACCTTAAATGACCTTCTGCAATGCAATGCTGACTGGCTTTAAAACACAATCCATCTTCGATTACTTATTTATTTAGTAAACAATCTTACCCTTGCCCTCATTCAACTAGCTTCCTCAGTGTTTGTGCTTAGTTTGATTCAAATTACAAAACAGTAGAAGGATTCTGAAGGATTAAATGAAGTGGATGAAATTATCGATATCACGCGTCAAAATATAAACATAATACGTTCTAAAAATAGCATTTTTGTTGACATTTTGATTTATTGTCTCGCAACATTCAATTTTATAAAAACAAGTACTTTTACTGAATAAAAATATAATTACTATATTTAAAAATAAATTATTTAAAAATATAAAAATATGAAGTTCATCGTATTTTCGTGATAAGCAAATTATCTACAATTTCTTGATTCGTTGTCTTTGTTCCATTTACGATGACTTGCTCTTGACGCTCTTGTCTTTCTTCTTGAAGTAAGCTTTGCGGAAAAAGTTGGCAAACAGGAGAAAGTAAGTGAAGTACATGGCGAACGCCAGATGGATGTTGCTGTACGGCCGTCTACATTCCTCGCCCGATACTAAAAAGCAAACAAAGATTAACAAAAATAAGCTTGTATTTGTATGTATATTATGTTAGAAATCATCAATTGGTAACCCAATAAATAAACGTATTGCTGCTTTTGAAGTTAAAAATTTCCAACATTTGCTGTTTTGTAAACACTGTCCTTGTTACTCACTATTTGTTTTTTTGGCTTTATTTTTTGATCCATGAAAATCGCAAATATTGTTATTTTTAGGCTCTTCTCTTCTGTTTGTCAATTCAAGGACTTTCTTTTGAAAAACCACCTTTGATTTTGTCATGACTGCAGAGCACGCACTTATTCTGTTCTGTTGTTCGTGTTTTTTTACTTACACGTGATAGGATATAAGGATTTCTCCAAGGAAAGATAAAAAAAGATGCAACTTACACTTGATGTAGTACGTGTTGACATTGATGATAACTCCAACCACCATTTGCATTATTTGCAGGATTGTGATCATCATGGGAATCTGCTTTGGAATTTTCACTTGCATAACCTGTAGATAAGATAAAAACAGTTCAATACAACGACAAAAAGCAATCTGTACAAAAACATTGATCGTGATCTGTAAGAATAGAAAACATCCTCAAATAAACCCGCTGTAATAGCGATCATAACGACGAAGCTGAAACAATGCTACAAATGAAAGTGTTGAACATTGTTG
>JAQFZH010004871.1:0-11333 GCA_034695485.1 Entomobrya nivalis
ACAGTAAAACATATTAAACATCTAAAAGGCATGTATTAAATCAATGTACACTTTCCGCAGCTTTCGTTTTAAGCCTGCACACTTTTTGTTCGGTCTGAGATGTGAGATTTTAAATGGGTGAATGTGAGAAACGAGGATCTGAGGTAGTACCTATCCAATGCAATCTATACAAGTACATATGTACGCATTACGCATGTATCTGATGTATCTATCCATTGTACATTCACAAAAGGTGTCGGAATGGGATTTTTAGCATGACTACAATTGCAATTTTATGTTTCCACATTTGAACGACAATTATACGGCTACATTGCGATGCACTAAACTAAAACTAATACAGTAATTAATTTGAAAATTAAAAACTCTTAATTTCGTAGTATTATTAAAAATCGCATTAATATCATCAATGTTTACTAGTGTATACATATCGTTGACAACGTGCATAATTTAGAGGAGTAAAAACATGGTGATCACTTTAATCTACTCTGCCCTAAATGTCTACGTGTGCGACTTGAAGTTTGTCATATGCGATATTATGAAAACTTACATAGAACAATAATGTGTTATATTGCGTTGGGAATTCTAAAACCTGACAAACAATTACAAAAATACATTTTTTCCCAATGAAGTGGGTTAAGACAAGAATTGGGTTTAGGTTTATGCATTCGTGAATTGTGACAATAGCTCATAAATGTCTAACCCTCCAGATTTTAATGAATACACACGTCAGTTGCGAAATTTACGACATTTAAAATAAATGGCGAACCAGTAAATATATACCTGCATGCATAATATTGGTGTGTGCAACTTTCTCTTTAAACTTGCAAAGTGGCGTGTAATAATTATCGGAGGAGAGAACCCTTTTTCATGTCTTTGTTTTTCAGAGAACCTTCATTATTTATGCACAATGGTCGCGGTCCGTGTTATGGTCACAAAAAGTGCAGCTGTCGGTCGAATGATATGTGGTACTGGTACACTGAGATCTGATAATGCTTGTGATGATGATACCTTAAAACAAGCCATCTGAATCAAAATACTACTCGCTGCAAAAAAATACAATGCATATAAAAAATTAACTTCGGCAAGAAAACAGAGAAGGAAAACAATTTTATGGATTATTTCTATTATTGTTATAAATCTACAGATTATAACAAAGCAATAATATTTAGTTACCGAAAGTGAAGAGCATCGTTTTTATAAGTTACGTACTTACTAATCATTAAAATTAGCCGTTGACCGGAACCCATAACGCTAACAGTGTTAACTATGAATAAATGAATATAAATAAGAAGAGCATTGTTTTTACTCATTGTTTAAAAAAAATCATGATCTTTTTACTTTCAGTACAATCATCTCTGAAGAAGCTATTTTGAAGTTAAGTATGCATATAAAATCTTATGTAAAAAAAACGTAGCTTATATGCAAAATATGATGTATAGCTTTTAGTTTGGTCAATGCGCACGAAAATCAACCAAGCTCACCAAAAGAGATAGATGGAGGGAGGGAGAGAAGATATATTTTCTCCATTCTTTTATTATACCCATCATACATTATAACCTTTCCAGAGTTAATTCATCTCGTTCCGTTCTCTTGACTGCCCTCACTCTCTGGCTGGCTGGTAGAGAGGGAGAATGAATCACATGACATTATAAAATTGGATCGCTACCATGCAAGCTTGCTAAGCGTTGTATGCGAGTGAGACATGCTTGAATTTTCTTTTTAAAAACAATGATGCTCGTTTTTTTGGGTAGTGATTCGTCGTAAGCATAAAGCCAAACGATGATGTCTTTAATTTTATACTCTTTTTCGTTGAAATAATGATGATGGGCATGATGAGGCGGATGATGGTATTATATGTATGAACATGGGATTATGGGATATGGGATGATTACGTAATGTACGATATCGTGATCTTGTTCACTTTTTAAGAAGGACAATGTTCCTGATTTAATGCACCAGAGATACAAGTTGTGATTAGAGGACAACAGAAATTAAGCAACGCTCAAGAAAGAGATGGAACTGAAATAAATGCTAACAAGGTTGCCCTTTTAATTTCAGATTCACCCGATTTACGTGTTCAAATGTATGTATGTAATGTATATGTATTTTTGAAAGAATATGGAATCGTTGTACCAACATGAAGATCATAACGTTTGAATTAAGCTCACTAGAAAATGAAAAATATAAATTTATATGATTTATTTTGACGAAAAGCCAAAAATCGTTGGTTGCTTTTTTATTTATGGAAATAATATATACTAATGCGTAATGCTAGCGCAAATTATTTATTTAACGCCTTTTATATTGAATATATCAAAGTAAATGAGATAAATAGTTGTTCTTGGTGTTAGTAAAGTATCATTTTTATTAAAACTCATTGCATAATTCATTTCAAATAACTACTTTATTAATATTACTACAAATATTAGATAACAACTTGTAGTAGAATTGTTGCCATCAAAATTAGCGATTAAAATCAAATCGCCTCAAAAAATCAGAACAACGTGTAAATTTCCATAACAATTTCGAATGCACAAACAAGAAACTTTGACATTTTAATGAATTTCACATCTCACGCAGCACAGCATCAAATCATCCAAAACGTTAATGTTGTTCCATATCCAATATTGTTGTTTAAAATTTGTTATTTAATTCAGTGCATCAAAATGGCTTCGAAAACTCAAGCGTTTTCACTATTTCGATAATATTCCCTACCGTAAAGCTAAGCGGCAAGCAGAAACATAAGAAATACATGTATGAAACTATATTTTTCAAAAACAAATAAAAGGAAAAAACAATTTGAATGCTAAAAGCCGTGGTGCTCCCTCTTTCTGTTAAAATTTTAAACGAAAGGAAATAATAATGTAGTAGATTCGTTGGGTTTATGGAGGTGGAGTTGTAGGGCTGAATTTTAGATGAACGATATACGCAACGATTTTTTTAAACGAATATTTCAAATATTCATTTACATCCTACAGAGAATCATGAGTACAGCAGAAAATAATTCCAAAACTCCTTATTGTTTTTGGAGTTTTTGGGGTGAAGAATTGACGTACGGAATACAGACAAATCTGACTATAAACCTACATTTCAACGAGTATTTATTTACTTAACAATCTTTTTTTATGAATTACGCACACAGGCAAAATCTAACATTATTTACCTTTTTTAATTGAAGAGAAAATGAAATTTGGAACTACCCTTTAATCTTAAAATGAATTTAAAGACGTTGATTTAAAATTTAAAATCAAATTTAAAATCTAAGTTTATATCAAGGCGAGTACTTAGTTAGTCAAAATGAATATTATTTTTGCATGTTTTAAATCTCTGATAGCACCTCTCTCTATAAGTTGCAGTTGAAAATTCTAAGTGTTGGCTATGTGGTAATAATGAAACAACAGCATTATCATACAACTGAAACAATTTTTCATAAATGACTTGAAGAGACATCTGTTCTGAACGCAGAAACTTGTTATAAAACGAATATGAAAGAAGAAGGTGCACTCGTATTGTTGTCAATTGGATATGATAGGGAACGCCAGTGAGTGAGCTTGCGCTCTGAAACAAGTAATCATAACAATGAGTACTTCAGAATAAAGCATCATGATTCATGAATTTTACATGGAGTAAGAGCTTGCTACTTTACACTAATAAATAAACCATTTACTTTCCCTCTTAATTTTATTCCTTATAAGTTTTGCCTTAGCTATTTGTTTCACGTAATCTGTTCTACCTCACTTAAAAATTAGGGAAACCGTGTATTTCCCTTTAATAATTATACTATCTTATTTAATGAATCGTTTTTTGGTATAATTATGCATACTTACAAAAAAACGAACGAAATCATGAATATTTCTGAAGAATGATTTTTGTATTCCTAATTAGATCAATTTTATTTGGTGTTCTTGTTGCCATAATTCTTTCTTAATTTAAAATATACATAAGCTTTCTTCACTGACGTTGCTAAAATATTATGAATGCAAAATTTATTAAAACTAAGACTACATTGAATACTTTCAAATGTAATTCTTTGTAGCTTAATACAAGCAGGACAATATTTATCATATTACAGTGGTGTTAAAAAGTCATGAAATGATAGTTTGTTGTAGTTTTAAATTCAATTGTCAATGTTGTGAGCTGTTATTAATTTTTGAACGCTCGCACGCGTGTGAATTTTAAGCAGTTGTGAAATTAGGGTCTTTAAAATTAAATATATCATGCAATTTAAAATATTTTATTCTTCATAGATTACAATAATAAATACATATTGATAATAGAAAACTGACGACGTCTTTGTTTAAAAGGTTTAGTAACATTTTGTCATCAGTAAAATAATAAATTAATTTTCAATGCAAATATTTATAAATTCTTAAGTACATCGAGATACTTTCGTTCTGGTCATTCTGCTTGATAAGTTTCGTTTACTGTTTAATAGCTGTTCTTTAAACTGCCATGTTATACTGTTATCAAACGTTAGTCAAAATATTATATAGACAACGATTTTATCTGTAATTTTGCATTATAAGGGTATCAATTTGGTGATTAAAACTAGCGGTTTAAGATTTTACAGCTTAGCCTTAAGAAATACTTTTTAGTACTCGTTCCTGTTCTTGTTTTGCACCTTACCAGACAAAAAAAATCCCAACTACAAGTACAAACGGGACATTAATTACATAATACTTTGTTCAATAACTTAAAAATCCCATCCCAGCGATTGAAAAACAAACGAGGAAGTCCTTCCTTCTAATATTGCCATTCTTCCACTTGACTAGCTCTGTAATTTGTTATTCATTCTTCCGATTGTACACCTCTAGCAAACCTTTTTGTCATGGTATGATTGGATAATAGGCATAAATAAAAAATGAAAAATGATTGATGCTCTTTTCAAAGACTACCCAACAGGGGATCCCACAAAAGCAGCAATGAGATCAGTTCGTTCCCCTGTCGTTCATGCCAATCCTGCCCATTCTTTAAAAAATCATTGTAGCAGCAAACAAAGGAAGATGAGGATGCAGAAGATGATGACGATCATGTTTTGTGCGGTAATAGTAGTACTCTCCGAGATAGTATTATTATAGTAGAATGAAGTAATAATAGCTGTTCTTCGTCTTAGCCGTTGTTGATGATGAAGAATATCAAGATTTAGCCAATAAGGAACCATGATGACAGTGGCGAAACGGAATGCGCAACCAATGCAATGGGTTGCTATTGTCAGATCTAAAAATATTCACATTCAATTCAGCAGGGGGCTGGATTTTGTTAAGATTCAGATACACAGTCGTATTTTTTTAGTCTTGTCTCTCACAATTCAAAACATGTCGTACATTAGCGTTATATCGCATACTAAACTTAAAATGCAAGATGCCAGAGCAAAATAATAATACGCTATCCATACATCATTCATCCATGCACGAATATCCTATCGTCGCTATTTTCTCATTCGCCCCTGTTGTTACTGCAGTACCACTACTGCTAGTAGTGGTGTAGTTTCACATCTTTGTGTCAATTCATCATGTGGTCATATAAATGGAGATGAGGTCCACAACAAATAGCAAAGGATTTACTTTTTTTGGCTGGCGCTACTAACTATATTGCTAGCATCCATTCAAGCCGACGACACCATTAGTCATTTTGTGGAATACTTAACATGCATGCAAATAACTCTTTGTGACGTACAATATAAAGGGAGTGAAGATGAAGATGATATAAAGTGACTCGACAGATTTTGGTCGTCGTCGTCGTCTTTAAAACTGGTGGTTCACTAAATTTGATTATGTGAGGATGCTGCAGTGCACTCTTTTCTTGAGATGAAATTTTTTCCCGTAAGGAGCTGTAGGCCTATTTATGCGCAACGCGTTCTGTTTATTAATGCATACGTAATTAATTAAAATCGCTGTGATAAGTTTAAACCGTGCGTATTTTTTTCAATTCGCATGAAGGTTTTTTCTTACGGTTCAATACGTGTACCGTGTACCTGTGTGCATACTAACAAATGTATGTACAAAAACTATATTTTTATCACACTGAGAATTATAATAGCATAAATATCAGTTTATGTAGAAAAAATAAGTACTTGAATTTAAAAAAAATCAGACCAGCAGAAGAAGAAGAAGAAGAAAACGGAACAAAGCGCTCTCACGCAGCGTCCACCACACAATTTTTGTGATTTGAAAATAACCGTGAAGTAGAATGATACTCTTTTAGACTTGAAAAGGACAAAAAAACAAGATTGCATGATTATCATAAATAGGGTGGATTCATTATGTTTTCTGCATGTTTTGTTTTGAAAAAAGAGTGGTGGCATGGGGATCATTTTTTTTAAAGCTGACCTGAGAATATGAACAATAATATAAATAAACATCAAGCTAGTAGGTGACTGACTGACATTGCATGTCTCTGTGAGAGCAAAAACGTACTGTTTTCAATAAATAATGATACTCCTTTTCGAAAAATACCTGCATTTTTCTCTTGATTGCTTTGTAAGATCAACAAAAATAAGTACACATGAGAAAACTATATTAAAAACATGCATGGCTTCTTGTCAGTTTGATAGTTATCTGCATACTAATGTATCTGGCCTGATGCACTTCTTATTTGTTTAGAATGACTAAAAATGAGTTCGTTTCCATCATTTTTTACAGTAAATGCAAATAATTTATTTCAATGATATTATTTTTTATTTCAAGCACCATTTTAGTCATACACACAATCATATCATGAAATGAAGTTCATATTATTATATATGTATGTTCACTTCAAGTTCATAAAGGATACGCACAAGTATAAGAATTCTTGGTTTTACTACGTTTTATAATTTTTAATAAATGATAAATAAAAAACATTCGCATGTCATGATATCAATTCTAGTAAAACCGTTCGCTAACTATTCAAAAGGATCAAGCTAAACAAATATAAATAATTGTAATTTTTACACTTTAAAATTGGCACCGTTTCCAAAAACCGGAAGTTTAGAACTGAAAATATACAATTTCAGATTATCTAAAGTTTTAGCAAACAGATTATGTCCTACAAAAGATTAGGAGATTTTTAGGAATAGTGTAATCATAAGAAGAGCTCGTGGACACATTTTTAGTACATTGTCCTAGAGTTGTTTATTTTTGTAGTTTTTTTACACTAGATTTAAAAGATAACTTTTTTTAATTATTGTAACCTGCAATTTAAAAATATTTAAAAACGGTAACACAAAATATAAAATGTTGTAATTACCATGCAATGCTGTTTGGACTTAGAATGATTTTTTTTTGTTTTTTATGTTTAAATCTTTAACATGACTTGGAAGAATACAAAGCACAACTTTACATAATACGCTTTTATGGTAGAATAAATATTATGGAACTGACCCTCCAATAAATAAGCATTCAAGTTATTAATTTTTATCGGTTTACCATAGAGTAAATAGTCATGCAAATTGGCATGAGAAACTAATACAAAGAGTTAATACTTCGCACTGGCTTAAAATCTTGTTTCCAAGTTGTCAGTTGTATTTTATGTGTTATATTTTCTGGCTTGGTAAAATTACTATTATTATTAAATTCATGAACACATTCTCACTCTTTACTGTGGGTGGTCAAGATGATAGGAAAAAGATACGAAGGATCTTAAGAATAAGACAAATGATAATTATTCCAAAAATGCATGTTATATAATGCGCATGAAGATGCATTTTCAGTAAGCGAGAGCCAAGTGACCAAACTGTAAATATGGCTAAAACGCGAAGATAAGTCCATCGTGTACAAAAAACGTACACGATGGACTTTTTGCATGTCGAATTATATAAGCGAAGTTAAAAAATCCTATTCCTTTTACTATTCCACTTTTTCCCCACTAAAAATATTGCAGCAATTCAATATTTTTTAAACATTATAACTTCTAATTTTGTACTCCAAAGTACCCACAGTACTACAATATATCAAGCCGTTTATTAAAAAAAATAATATGAATTAAATTAATAATTTTGGTCACTGAAGTTTTTTATTTTATTAAACCATTCGTTTTGCTGGTATACATTGTATAAGCACTGACAGCACCTCACAGACAAATGAATGATTTGTACAAATTGAACAAATCTTAAATGAAATGAGGTCATGTATATTGGTTGGATGAATATAACAGACCAGTAGACATTTTTAGTTGTTTCGTTTCTTGTGTATAGCATAGCTTTTAGAGATAATGAGTACTACGACTGAAGGAGGCGAGTTCATTGAAAATTGTATTTGCTACAAAGTTAATAGCTCTATATCATGACAACTATACGTCAAAGCAGCAAACAAAAGAGCAAAAATGTATGTAGAACAAATGATTAATTTTTTTTTTATTTCTAAGCCGAAATTGAAGTGTTTTTACAAATTACCTGTCTCTATTCTTCGTCCTAAGGCTCTCCAAAGAGAGAATTAAAGATGATTTTTTTTGCAAATTGATATTAGTCGACGGAGAAAAAACAGAGAGTAGACAGTAGAATAAATAGATACATTTATAATATGCTGAGTGTTGATGGGATATTGAGTTTTTTGGCTTATTATATTAAAAGCTCTTATCTCTCTTCACTAGTCTCAAAAGTCGCCTTCTCAAAATGGGATTCCTAATAATAATAATAAAAACTCTTTGTCATTTTAAAATATACCAACGTTACACATAAGCTATCTAATATGTTGATGTAAAGCTGAGATGACATACCATTTTACGTGAGTCTCATGCATCATGATCAATGATGCTTAAAAAAGAAGATTTTTTTGTAACTTTATTTAAAGCGACGGAATAAACAAATGCATGTACAATATGTATGTATGTACACTTAGTAGACATTTTTTATTCAAGGCACACACAATTACAATCTGTTAAACTTTTATGACATGACTCATGAGGAAAAGTTTTTCTCACATTTTACTTGATTCTATCATCAGATATTTTCATTTTTTTGGATGGTCGGCATTCCATTTTTAAAAATACAACGAAAAATATGTATGTATCTACTTTTATACATGTAGCAATATAAGAACAATAGTTAGTTTTTTTGTTATTGCGTCAGATTTTTGGTGTTTCATTAAAATCATTTTTGGAGAAGCGGTGCTTTATGAGTTTTGAGAAAAAAAGAAAAGAATCTCACTTAATGTTGTTGTGGGAAAGTAAAAAAAGAAGACTAACTACACCAGCTAAAGTGACCGTAATGCTATTTCTGTGGCTTTTTACTCACACACTCAATTTTAGATGATGCGCTAATGGCAAAAACAAGTCACTCTACTCATTTTTTTGCTTGAGACACAAAAATGTAGTGATATAAGTAGGTATCATCAAAAAAGAACTCTTTAATCATTCTTTCTTCGGTCATCAAAACGTAATATGAGTGTAGTAATGTGCAAATACTACTCTAGTCATGATCATAATTACCAGCGTCATACACAAAACAATAATAGCCAACATTACATCATGAAAGTATTATGAAGTACCGTAACCAATTGGAAAACATGGAGTTTGTAATAATGATTATTAAAGACAAAAATAATAGTAATAACTTAACTAATAGAAGTTGAAAGTATATATGAGCATATAGTATACCCACCATTGTCAGTTATAGTTTAAAAAAAAAACTTTTTACATTTTACAATTTGCGCAATAGCAATAAATCTTAGATTTCCTATTTGTGTACCAAGAGATGTTACAACCATGGAAATGGAAATGTTCAAGATGTACATATTTTATAAGCCACAGTTTTTTTTAGGGAAACCATCTCTGTCTTGTCCTTGTCTTGTTTTTTTTTGCACAATGTCCTAATAACGTTGCATAACATATCTACTAGTTTAAATAAGGGTGGTACAATTTTGTTACATTTTCATGCTTTTTAGGGTCCACCAAGAAAAGGATAATTAGTACATGTGCAACTTTGATCGTAAAACTTGAGTATTAATTTCACAAAAAAAACTGGGATGCAGCTACATATTTAGTAGTTCCTTTTTTCTGAGACGGCTTTAACGATTCCCCTAAATGAAAACAGCAAAGTTATACATTAACATAACATTGTAGTCATTTGTTTCAAATCTTTGGATATTTTATGTGTGTATTAGATTATACGCTTTGTGCTAAACACCGTTTTATAATGATACACTGTACAAGCGTATATTATTAAATATGACAAACGGGGTTATTCTACTCACATCTCTCATATCACAGCATCTTTACTCATTCTACCTGCTATATCTTTTTTGCATCATTCTTTTTAGAAATATATCGAATCTTCAAAAACATCTCATGTCAAAGTTATAATCTTTCACAACTAATCTTCCTGCAAAATGTTTCACCACGTATTTATTTCTACACGTATCTCACCGTTAAAACAACAGCTTGTCTAGTGTATATTCCTCTCTGATTTGCTTCTGCTGCTTTCAAAGTTTAACAATGAGATTGTAGATCATATATGTACATAAATATGTTCATACATGAATATATGCGTGTATTCATTCTTCGTTTCCATTTTTTTGTCAGTCTCAAACACATAATATTTCATTCTTCGTCCTCATGACACATACAACAACATAGTAGCATGCATGCATGGCCCTGAGCACAATCATTTGTAACGCCTGAATTTAGTTATTTTTTTTTTAAATCATCGTGTGCACCTTCACATTATTATTATCATTATTTATACTGGTTTGCACATATTTGAATTACTCTTGGAAGAAATAAAGTTTAAAAAATGCATAATATACAATGTATGCATTTAGCATTGTGAATAAATACGTTTAAATACTACGAGAACTTTAACCATTTACTTTACATACAAAACTTCAAAACTTCGTTTTCCATCTATCGTCTCGTCTTTAATAATAAGTTAACTAACATAATTGCTCGGGTATAAAAGTGTCGAAGTAACATGACAAACTCTACCGCCCACTCTCATCTTTATTGCGAAACATTGTATCTTTACAACGGGTGCCGTATCTTATGAAACTATACAGGCAACACGGAATCCGTCGTTTTTAACAAAGTAGCGTACATTTTTTACTACCGTATAAATATATGGTATTAGAAAATCATCGGCTGTAAAATAGCTAAGTAAAGGGATACGTAATATTTGTGGTACAAAAAAATTATGCCTTTAAATATTTCATGCTTTTTTATATTTTAAAACCTCTCTTCCTTCGTTTCTGTGCCAAAAATGATGTAGAAAAAAGATAATAAAAGAGAGACTTGGATAGACTTCTTATTAGTGTTGGCATGAACCATCACTAAAATCAAAAATGGGTTTACTTTCTGTCATTCTTAAAAATTTGGTGCAAGCTACTTTCTTTCTGTAAGTTGAGCGTGTTATAAATCAAGTA
>JAQFZH010004872.1:0-11332 GCA_034695485.1 Entomobrya nivalis
TGAATTCTGGTTAAATTCTAATCATCAGAGACCAGATCTGGTACCGAAAAAATGATGATACGTGAAATGGACCAGATTAAATTAACGCTAAATTATCTAGACCGATCGAAAATGTCCACTTATTGAAAGAATCAGTACTTAAATATTCATGAAACGTGTAAACTAATTAGTTGGGCCTAGGTTCTAACTAGCGAAAAAATATCACTGGTTTAAATCTCTCCATTTTGTATTTTGTTAAAATTAGGCAAATGCCTACTTTTATAAATATATCAACCAACAACCCATAAATTTAAATTCAGTTATAAATCTTTCGTTTTTGTCTGCTTTAGTACACTTGAAAATAACTTATAGTATTATGAGTATTGAGTAGGGAAACCCCTTAGAACAAAACAACGCTTAAGGTTACCTGCTTGCGGTTTAAAAAAATATTAATTTGGTAGTAAACATTGATCCTTGACCTTCCAATTTTATGACGGACAGTTTTTTGATAACAGAAACCGGTTTACTGAAGACGATAGTTGCGTGTATTATCAACGGTTGTACTTTCTAGGACTGCATAACCATGAGAGGGTCCAATTTGTCATATTGTTTCCAGCAATGTGGTCAAACGTCCAAAATATCTTTGGAAATTAGTAAGGTTAAAAATGTGGACATTAGCTTCTGACGTTTTTCTTAAGATGCCTTGTTTCGAATACAAAACAAGATTTCTTATTTATATTAAATTATGTATTTAAAAAAAATTTATGTACATATTTCTGGGATTTTATGGTATTTACCAAATGCTGATCGACCTCAGCAGATCCAGATGGTCGCATTTTTGACAACTGGATCCGTTGAATAAAAATATGAACTGAAATTTAGTGAATCGGCATAAAACATGATGATTTGATTATATAAAAATTAGTTGTATTGGAACTAATTCTATTGACCATGAAAAGGAGAATATTTTTAATACAATGTATTTTTTGAAGTTAACTTACAAGAAACAGAAAAGACTGATTTGCTCCCCAATACAGGATTTGGTGTGATATTTTAATTTTTCACGAATACAAAAATGAAATAAAAAAACTGATGAATGTATAATTTTTTAGGTCAAAATTAAGTTCACTAAAAAAAATCACAACTCGCCACCCTATTCTTGTTGGCAGTCAGATGACGTCTGAAAACTAGTCACAGTTTGGCATCTAGACAGAAAGTTTGAGCTACACTGCCAGCTCAACAATTTTACTCACAGAAGATCACTGAGATCTTAAATCGTTCACACGTAAAGTCATGTTATATTTGAAAAATCATTTCGCAAGCGATCAATAATATAAAAATGAAAAATGTATGCAGAAAATATATTTATGATGAAATGAGATCTCACTTTAAAATGTTAAATTCTCAATGAACCTTATCGAGAAAAACATGTTTACTTCATCCACAGTGTGAAAAACTGAAAAAGCAAAACTAATAGAAAGTATACACGATGGTCCAGCAAAAACCAGATTGCAATGGTGTCAGCACATCATATAATAAATGAAGCAATGAACCCATGAAAAGATTTATTTTAGAAAGCAAAAAATTCGTGATATTGTGGATACACAAATAATATTATTTTCCCACTCATTAGAGCAATTAATAAAGGTAAGAGAACAACTTCACAATATTTTTGAGACTAAAAAGCTAAATTAAAAATGATTTTGTAAAGCTGCTGACATGAATGAATAAAGTAGCTAATAAAGTTTTGGAGACGACCAATGTCCAAGAAAAGAAAATAATGATCTTTTAAATCATTCATGTTTCTTTTGATACTCGTTTTTTATGAGCTTGCACTTAAGCTGGAACATGTCATCGTTAGTGTGATTTATGTTGTTATAATAAAAAGGTATAGGCAAGAATCGAACCTACATTACTTTACATGTATTAAGTTGTTTAAAGCAGATATACTTTAAGGCAAACTTTATAAACTAATTTATTTGTGTGCAATACCGAAATGGTCATTTCTTTAGAATGTATTAAGACTAAATGCAGGGTATGTATAAAAAATTTCGAAATTGTTCTATGGTCAGATTAATTCTTATAATTTCTCTCTTTTTTGTTAACGAAATCTGAAAAAAAAAACATAAATTAACGAATATTTTAAACGTAAAGTTTTGTTATTACGCACACAAAAAATATATTATTGTATTTAACTAGTGTAATATGTGTATTTTAAAATAATTTACAAAAAACAATGAGACGCGAGCAAAAATATACCTGATTTGCATGCATTTGCATGTACTTAATTTCAACTTCGAAATTTTGAAATACGTCATGCTTTGAAAATTGCAATATCAAACGAGGTGGTTGACCAGTTAAAATATCGACTTCACCCCAAACCGGTTTTTTTCTCACTATGTTACTACAAACCAACAAGCATACATAAAAATGCACAACCTACTTTGTTACATGACTGGTGCATTTGTCCAGATCATAAATTTACGATGTTTCAGTTTAGAGATTTGTTCCCTAGAAAACTGAATATCACAAGAAACATTGACGTAGTATTTAAAAGATCAGCGTTTCCTGCCAAAGTCATTTTGATCAAAATCCCTTTTTTTCTGATTACTTCTATCAACCAACCATAACAAACAATATCTTTGCTATTTATCTATATATTTTTTTATTCAGGTAAGTCGCTTTTCAGAAGATTTGTAATCATTAAATATTGAAGTTAGCTTTTCATTTATAAATGTTTATATCAAATTGTTGCTACAAAATATTTACATTTGGATTTTACTTGATTTTTTTAAATGCAAAAAGGTGTATCAAGGTAAACAAAATATTTATCTTCAAGAATGTTAAGTTTATTTATGTTTGCATGCTTAAAATGATTTTTCCTTACGCATGTGCTGCTTATATCACATATAAGAATTATGTTTGATTTATTTCATCTACTTTTCTTCTATCTGATCTGATTTTTTGTGTCCCCATTACCAAAAGTTGATTTTGTTGGAGCCATTTGAATTCATCTCCTTACTAGCTCATATGTAACGGTACATCTTTCCTACCTAGTTGCTTTTCACAAAAAGTTGTTGATAAGTAGCAATACCAACCACCTTTCATTCCTTTTTTAGCTGAGCTCATCTTCAAGAGTTCACTGTTTCATTTATTACATGATTTTCTTGTTCCATTGCTATCTACTTGTTGCTGGATATTATGCATTCGTGACTGACCGTAACAGGTTTTTTGATCTTATAGCCTGAAAAGGCCATTTATGAAATGAACATGTTTCATTTGCATTTGGGGTCGTTCAGAATTCAATGTAACTAAATAAAGGTGAATATCGTTTAAAAAAGTATCACCACCTACCATATTCTTTGTTGACTTCACTATGTAAAGAAAAAGTTTACATTACTTTATGAATATTTTTTTCGACTTTTCGTACGAACGCTCCAGATTGGTTGTCACCTGTTGTTGTGACATAAACTTTTATTGCATAATACATACCAAAACCAGAAAATTTGTTGAGTTGGCAGTGGAGCTCAAATAGTATATTAGGCAGGACATATGGCGTATTCCAGCACGGCAACTGACTTGCTCAGCCCATACTAGTAACAGTATGGAGCGTTAAATTTTTGTTATATTTTTGAGTTAATTAATTTTTCTATCTAACAAAAAACTACAATACTTTTATTTAAATTTGGTGGATCGTGTTAGTGTTAATGGAAAATTAAAAAGTACATGTGGTCTATTGTTGATCATGTCACGATTCCTGATTTAAGAATGTAAGTTAACAACAAAAACAAAGAGTGTATTTGGAAAATATAAGTATTTCCATATCATTACGGCAATATTGATGTAAAACTAATTTATATTTAGTTTAATTACCATGTGATGTGTTAATTTGTTTAATTTCAGTTTTAAATGATATGCACTGGAGGCCGTGATATGTAAATGGTTAATAAGTCGTCCCGAAAACATCCATGTAAGTAAATTGGAAACACATATTACCTACCAAATTAATAGGAGTAAACGTTCCTGTTTTATATTAAGGATAAATAGTTCTAAAAAATGGTAAATGGTTAATATTTTTGTTAAGATATTTCGGACTTTTTGCTGTTCCGGGAAAATATTACAAAGAAATTTACCTCTCTTGCCTCTCCACAATTGTTGCATACCAAAGATGACCTACCATCATGAAAACTATCCCCGGATGTCTACTTCAGTCAACGCATTTTCGTTATCATCCAAATGTTCGTCGTAAAATGGAACATCATGGAATATGAATGAAGTTTTATCGCTTTTGTTATATTTAGGAAAGTTTCCACGGCATGTTAAAACATTTAAGTTTAAATAAGATTAGTGATCTTTCATCGTGATTTCTGCATGAGTTTCACAGAACGGCAAAGTTGTGAAAGATATTTTATTATTTCTCCATCACTGGCTACCGAAGAAATTATGTGTTAAAATAAAATTTAGTAGTATTCTAGACGCTAAAGAGTATAGCTTTGAGTGCACAATCATGACATTAGTGTCATTTGCAGTGAATAGCTCACCATTTCTCGAATCGTCCAAACAAAATCGTGAAGTAGGTTTAATAGGAGTAACTTAAATTATAATATTTTTTCATATTTACTCAGCAAAAATGCAAGAGGTTGTTGTCAATAAATAACACAAATTATACAATGGTGAAGTGCTGATCTGAATTTAAAAACTGATAATGATTTCCGTAAAATATTAGTAGTACGTATTGGTGTTTATGGTAGGGTGATTATTTTTACCATTGTTTCCTGGTTTTATGGGAGTGCTGAGATGAACGGTGGTACAGAGAAACGCATTTTCTTTTATTTAGATGTTTTAAAATGTACAAAAACTCAACATTGCACGTCTAAACCATATTTATAGAGATTAAAACAAAAAAGAAAGCCCAGATAATGTTTTGATAGCCTTTCTTGAAAAAATTTCAAAAATGAAAACCGACGATTATTATAAGGGATTAGGTAATGCAAATAGACCGGTATTTTTTACAAAAAAACAAAAACTGGCTATTGCTGATGCTGTCGCTCCTTTTAGTATCATTCTGCTGCACGGATGAGTCAATCTCCATTTCTAGAGTATTCATAAAAGTTGCCCAGCAAATTGAAAACACGATAATTTGTGATGAAACACTTGTCGAATGTTTTTAATATCAACATTAGTTGGCTGGTTAGTTTTTGTAAATAAATGAATCGGAAATAAGTTAAGATTTTCGTTATATAAAAATGTTCGTCCTTTTTAAATGTGGAAAAGGGACATCAATTAAATAACAAATCTTATACCCAAACAAACAGCAAGTTAGAAACGGGAGATAACCTTATGCACCAGTAATGTGGTAAAAACATCGAAATTCGATAATTTAATCAACAATCGAAAATATGAAATAAGCTGCGTGTTCCCTATTTTGATATCAATTATTACTCGCATGGTTATTTATGCGGCTCCCCCAATTTTTTTGAATATATTCCTGAAAATTGATCCTTGAGTCGGTATCATGTGATCAAATAGTCTTAAAGCATGCTGGAAAAGTTCAACTATTTATAGAATAATCTAATTATCATTCAACACATACAAAAATTGGAACATTTTTTTGGACCTTTGTAATGATTACTTTTATCCAAACAATAATCAAGGTCGGCTTGAAATGTATGAAAGCCGGCCTAAAAGCGTATTTATAATATTATGGCAACATAAGGTTTTTAGAAACATACGCTTTACCGAACCAGACATAAGTAAAGCAAACATATTTGTAAACGATATTGCAACAATATATTAAACATTCACTGAGATATACACTTGTGATGTGGTCTAATATTTCTTTTCTTCAAATATTGTGTTTTAAATTTAAACATAAAAGGTTATATATTCATTTAGTTCGGTAGAAAGATATCAGGCGTCATGAATCATGTTTTCTAGTTTTCTCTTGTACATCTAGCGAAATTATGTTTAAGCATCTCCATGTAAAACAATACATTTCCAATGTATGGTGTATGACATCTATGATGTTTTCATATTAGCGATAGCAAGTAGGAAAATAGTGCATTAGACTGCGTTGTCACTTTTGCTATTATGATTCAGTAGAGGTGTTGTAATTAAAGAATCAGGAATATTTCCATGTGCTGTTTTAATGTAATAAATGGTACATAACCTTGCTATTTCGTATTCTCAACATTTAAACTACCATTTAAAACGTCAACTATAATCATTACAGAAAGATATATTATCCTCCTGGCATGCCTACAATAAGTAAATGGGTTTATTACAAATGTAGTACTAATGTTATTATTAGTGTTAGGAATCATACTGAATTATATCGCTCTGAGTGACACCTACAAAGTAGAACATGGGAGTGGACTTAAAATTGGAAAAATATATAATCATTTGAAGTACTAACTGTGCATTTAATGTAAAATGCTTCAGTTCAGCAATAAAACTTTAAAGCTGCAGTTTGAACTAAAAATATATTTATGGCTTTTGAAATTGGTTTAGTAATATGCTAGTGTGTAAAATACCAATTCGTCAATGTATACTATATGACTTGAGAATATTTCGTTGTGGTGATACCACCATGGTAGTAGTGCGCATTCTTAAATATGTATTCACTGTTGTTTTCAACTTGTAAATTCGATTTTTTATTTAAATTTTGTGGACGTTTAAACTCTTTTTTATGGCGTGTAACGGCGAATTTCTGCTGGATCAAGTTGGTAATATTTTAGCCGCACACGATTCTGCAAATGATTTTTGTATAAATATAAGCATGAAGACATATAAGACTTTGTTTGATATTTTTAGTTTCTAAAAATCACAGTGCTGCTGGTTTTTCACATGGTCACATGTGTACTTCAAAAAGATATGTTGTCCATTATTGTGGTTTGAAACAAACGTTGTTTTTAGCTAAAAGTTAAATATTGGTTTTATTTAAAAGGGGTAATTTAGGCTAAATTTATAATATTTTATGATAATTTTAAGTTGAGTTTTGTTAATGTTTAATACACAGCTTATTTTAATACACGATTATTTAAAGGTTATTATTTGTGAGTAAATATTTTTGCAATTTGAAATGATCAAATGATTGAAATATGTACAGCTGAAATTAAAATATTTTTCACAAAATGATTACAAACCACCTAGAGAAATACCGAAAATACTAATTATTTACCGCTGCATCACACTGATTGATTTTTTACTATCAGATGCTAATTTGCGTTATGTGATTACATATTGGATACAACCTTAAAATACAGCAACAATATCATGATCCAATTTTTAAAAAAATCATTAAATGGCAACATCATAAAAACCCTCATGAAGGATTCACAAGATCATCATGTCCTGCCAAATTAATTTTGATCAAGATTGGTATAAGACCAAAAACCCATAAATGGTTTAATGTATTTTCATTTTTAATTACCTGCCATCAACTGACCGTAGCAAATCATATCTCTGCTTTTTTTCTGCATGTGTTCTTATATAGGCAAGTTGGTTTTCAAAATAGGCGTCCTTATTAAAATTAAATAGCATTTTTCATACCTTTTGTCGCAATTAACATTAAATATTTACATTTTGCTTGTACTTAAATTTGAAAAATGTAAAAGTGTAAAAAAGTTAACCCAATATTCTTTTAGCGAATGTTAATAATATTTACGTACACATTCTTGAAAGTCATTTTTTCCACACATATACGTGTACATCAAATTACACAGTTAGCAATATATGTATCGGCTTGAGAATGGGTCTGAAATGAAAATTATAAGCTCTTTGACTCATAAATATTCATACAAATAAGAAAAACGCTGGCAATTAAATAAATTGGTGATTTTTGTTTCGTCGTTTTTACTATGCTTGTGTTTATTCCTGCATGTTTTCTTTAATTTGAAACCTCGTCATTATGTTTCGAATAAGCAGTCACATCTGTGATTAAAATCTTTTTTTCTCCAATTATGTTTGCTTTCTTGTATCACCATTATAAAACGATGTTTTTCTGAGACATTTGAATTGTTATGCTTATCAACTCATATACGAGTCTACATCTTCGCAAAATATTATTAGAAAGTAGCAATAAATACCATGTTACATTCCTTTTTAGGCTAAACTCATCTTCACGAGTTCACTGCTTCATTCATTACGTGCCTTTTTTGTTCTACTGCGAATTGGAATCTACTAGTAGCTGGACAGTAAACATATAATATGTGACTGACAAAGACTAAAGTGAAGTACCTTATATGACTACATACATTAGCATACTATGTGTGGAAGTGAACAAGTGCATGTACTTTCATCAAATGCATACCATATGTTCTGGTATGAATGCTATGTCGACTGTGTACTTAAGGATTTTTCCGGTTCCAATGAAAACGTCGCAACAATTTTTTATCTTTTGGGAATGATGTGTGTAAACTGGTGAAAAACGTAATAAGTATTTGAACAAAGAGATGGATTTGTCAATATGCCAATCCAAAATACAAAAAGTCAAACGACAAGATAAAGCAAGACCTCATTCAAGCTTAAAAACACTTCATCTTATCCTGATATGATTTAATACTCTTACGTGATTAAACGGAATATGTGTGATGCTTTCAAACTGATCCTTTAGCATGCATTCATATGAAGATTATTCCTTCACGACATGCATACCTGCTGTATTCAATGTTATGGGCTCTGAAGCACACCTGATAAAATTTCCTTATGTCCTTATAAGGGCAAACAGCATTTAAATGTTGAACAGGTTCAGCTTGAAGTATTTATGCATTATGTGTACATGTTCAGCTACCTGATTTACGAGAATAATACCAAAGCCACTCTGCTCTGCAGTATCATGGCCTTCACATTTCCTTTGCTCCTTTCTCACCATACACTCACACTCTTATGAATTTGAAGCCAAGTGTACATTTGTTATTTACTGACTAAAGGTTTTGTAATCTCACTGTTGTGCGTGCACTAAAGTATAATATTCTTAAAATATAAATACATATATTGTATTCGGTAATTCAGCAAACAGGTGACTTGTTCATACGTAAAAATCAAAACAAAACATACATTTTCATGTGAAGTAAATCAATTACTCTGAAAAGTAGCAGAGAAGTAGGAAATTTTACTCACAAATTAACTAGCATTCTATGTACTCAAATCTGTTTTAAGAAGCATATATTTGCATTGAACTTAATCCATCGAATATAATTTAACTGAAAGTTTAAACATGGAACGACTAAAGTGTACAAAGTGCAACAAATCCTACGCAAGCAAAATCAGCCTTCAGTCTCACTTGGCCGCAATTCACAGCGACACACCAAGAACTCGTTTTCCCTGTGACCTGTGTTCTAAGTCGTTTCTTCAAAAGAATCATCTGAAAAATCACATCATAACTTTTCATCATGGCAAAAGACCATATAAGTGTCAGATGTGTCCCAGATCATTTACACAAAGTTCACTTCGAAATATTCACGTCAATACAGTACACAAAGTAATTCGGTACACTTGCGGCACTTGTGGCAAGGCTTTTCTAAGAAAATCGACTTTAAACTCCCATGAACGTCGTCACGGCAAAGATAAACCTTTCAAGTGTAATATTTGTCCAAGGAAGTTTTTTCTAAAAGTTGATAGGCTAAAACATGAACGTAGACATGACTTCACTGAAAATTGCTTAAAGTGTAAAATTTGTGGAAAAGGATTCAAAAGCGATTTATATCGAAAAGCTCACATGAAACGAATTCATTTTTTACACGGGCAAGTGACATGTGTAATTTGTAATTCATTGAGCAAATCTCAGGATGATCTATTCCAACATATACGGAGACATACTGAGGAGAAGTGGTATTTTTGTGGGCTATGTTCCCAAGAGTTTTACATTTCAAATGCGAAAAATAATCATATAAGGTTTCATACAGGTGAAAAGCCATACAAGTGTACGCAGTGCTGTAAAAACTTTGCTTCAAAACGCACCTTGCATTTGCATGAACGACAGCATTTACAGGATAAACCATTTGAATGCGTTTTTTGTGAGCGAAAGTTTATACGAAAAACTCAGCTTTGGCAGCATATTACGTGGGAAATCGGAGAAACATCTTTTAGTTGTGATGTTTGTAAAAAGGAGTTTCCTACAATGGACCTATTAAAATGCCATGCATGGACCCATAAACCCGGACGATATAAGTGTACAAATTGCGACCAAGTTTACAAAAGTTCTCCACAATTAAAATTGCATTTACGGAAGCAACATAAAAACACGGAGGAAACGGGCATATTTCGATGACCATGTATTAAGTGAAATTCGAAAAGCATTGCTTTTGTCCTTGTTGCTCATATGAGTGTACCAATAAACATGATTTGGCAAAGCATATGATTCGGCACACGGGAGAGCTTCCATTCAAGTGTGCGCTTTGTACGAAACCGTTTGCCAGAAAGTCATATTGGAAGAAACATATGGCAAGTTTTCAGTAGTTTTCGGGTAACATTTATTAAATTAAACTAATTTAAATACAAGTTACTTATTTAAAAGAAGTGTGTGCTAACCAACATTTTACAAAATGAATAAAACAGAGCATGCAATGCTAGGAGATAAGTAATCGGGGTACTGGGTTCATTCAAAAGGGTAAATCAAGGTGATAAGAAGGAGTGCAGGAACATTTACAGAAAAATAAAAACACAAGTGAAGCATTTAAAACTGGACCACATTCCATTTTTTAAACGAAACATTCCAGTAAATGATTTGTACTTAACCGAAGAACACACAACCCTACAGAAAATGACATGTGCTTGATACGAAAGAGCATAAACCATCCTACCATTGTGGTAAAATTGTATTTAAAAACTAAAGACTAACATTTCAATGATTTAAGTGCATGTGTCTTATGTGCAACAGTGAATAAATTGCAGAAAATATGTAGTATACACATTATATGTAAAACGAAACAAAAAATTACAACTCCTGTTGTGGTAATAAATGTTGTGACGATGTGCCAATAAGTATTATTTATAGAATTCAGAAAAAAATGTAAAAAAACACGATTAGGAGAAATTATAAATTGTGTATATAATCAGTTTTGCTATTTTGTTTAGTTCATATTTATAAATTGTAATTTTTAGATATTAGTTTCGGTAGCATTTTCTTGTAACTATTTATATAAATAATTTTATGTTTATAACATAATGTTTATTCCGTTTGAAGTGTGTACAAATGTACGAAATGTATAAAACAAAGGGATTTCCTATTTTGGTAAATGATGAATTTGGTCAATTATGAAGTATTAAGTGAATACTGTTATGTTGGACTATGTTCTAACATGTTTTACTTAAAACGTTTATTATACATACGCTCGAGCATTGTACATTTATG
>JAQFZH010004873.1:0-11330 GCA_034695485.1 Entomobrya nivalis
CCCAATACAATTCGCCCCCAAACACTTTTCCCCCCAAAACACATTCCCCCCAAGAACCTTACCCCCCAATGCACTTTTCCCCCCTACAATACAATTATAAGTTTGTAATTTAAGATGAAATAAAAAGCTATATCCAAAATACAACAATGAAGTATGCACATGTATGAATTGAGCATCTATTCCATTACTATTACTTATAAATCAAATAATGCCCACACATAATAAATTGTACATTATCACATCAGTTCGCTAGTTTGTTTATATTTTCTGGGAAAGAGAATGTTATGAAATATTATATGTCATTATATAGTATTCGACATGCTAATTTATATTTCGAAGTGTTTGAACATCTCCTATCGTTTTATCGAAACGACCCGATAGGGCATGATATAAATAGGTTTTAGGGTCTCCCATCGCCAAAGTAATACGGCGTCCAATGGTAATGAGTGAGTCTCTGAAACTTCATTTTAAGCGCTTCGTTTTGGAGAGTTCGCTCGCTTCGCAAGCTAAACTTGATCCCTGCACAAGCTCAGCGTTACAACCCTGTACAATATTTTAAGTCCCCGTACACATTTCTGTGAATTTAAAACCTAACCTAACCGATTGTGCTCACTTCGCTCGCTATTAATTGAATAAAATTTGTTTTTAAACTGTACTTTGTTATTAAATTGCATGTACACAATTCTGTGAATTTATAATGTAATGAATGTAAAATAACCAAGTGCATCGACTACCTTTTGCATCATCCGTATCATAAAAATGGAACATCAAATCAAATTATATTCAGTAGTACTCTAATAGTTTGGTTGTTCACATTGGGCTCAATTTCCAGTCATGCTCGCTTTGGAACAGTTAATGATAATGATGCATTAGCGAATCCGTTTTCATAGTTTAATAAGGCTTGATATATTTTATCATTTATAAATAAATATTTTATCGCTCTCTCTTTCTCACTCTCGTTTTCTGACTTGGCTCTGATTGCCACTTCAAGATTTAAAAATAATTACCATATATCTGTGAGTTCAGCAAAGTACAATATTCCTCTGCAAAACATTATCTGAAAACATGCTGCCCACGCGGGAGTTACTTTGGTTGTTTGTTGTGGGTTTTATACAAGTTGACTGTCGTCGTTGGTGTGTGGAAGGCTTTAATTACAAACCACATTTCGTTCTCAGTGTAATGATTTCGGACCCTTTGTATACAAATTGGTAAATCCAAACTAAATACGATAATTTTTATAATTTGTTAACTTTGGACATAGTTCGGCTAATGTAACGATACAAATTGTACATGTGTAATAGAGAATGCTCATTTGTTAATGTGAGCGACCACGGGAATACGTACTGTGATAATATACTTCAGAAATTTATGTGAGTTTATCTCTATAAGCCATGATTGATTTGTAGTAGTTTGTGAATGTTCGACTGAAGTTTAACTGTTGACTATTATTCCAGTACTGTGTTCGAATACCCTGAAAAGGCGAATGACTTGGTACACTCCACGGGAAAGAGTCCCTTCTTTTGTATCAACCATTACGGTCAGCCTAAATTTTCAACCACATCCCTTATTGTAACACTGGCATTTTGTTTTATTTTTATTGTTCCATTAACATTGTGCATGCTACGAATATTATACGGTCTTGTATTAAGCAAAAACCAATACTCGCAGCTGAGATAAAGATGTAAATATCTTGCCCTAAAAACTACTCAGGAAGAACTACGAAAAACTACAATTAAAAACCCAAACAGAATGACAACAAAAATATTGTCATTGTTCATTGCTACTTGAATGATATTTTTTCTTGTTAAACTCGGATTAAATTAATATTCCTGTCACGTCAAACCCTGAGATTTACTCCACAATAAACTCCTCTTTTGTGTTTGTGTTATTTTGTTGTAAAAGGTCCCCTCTAAATATTTAGTCACAAATACATATTTGTCTAATGCTAGTAAAGTTCAGTCTTGCAGTAACATTGATAATTTCTACTCGTATTTTCGTGTTAATCTAAAAACCTATTATGGATTTATAATTAAATCTCATTTAAATCTTTATTGAGGTTTTTCTTTCGCTATTATGTATAAACAGTATTTGGTCAAGTCCTAGACACTCATTAATATTAATTGGTTCAATTTTGGAATAAATTACAACACCAAATGTGATTTTCTGTTTCATATAGCGTTTTTATATATTTTTCACATATTGTGTACTTTCTGTGTTTCCTTTGTTCACATCGCTAGTTTGTGTTTCTTTGAGGGTAAAGGCAAGCATTTTCTAACACTAAAAACTGTCGTTTCCTGTACCCGTAATTGTTTCATTTTTCACAGTCCCCTTCCAGCATAGTCTGTTGTAATGGTTCTTGTGTTCATTTTACACTAAAGCTGTAAAATTAATAATGGGTTATTGTTACACTGAGTTATTGAAACGGTGATATACAAAGCCAATCATCTCTAAATGGTTCATTGCACTCTTAAATAACATGCACTCCTAAAACTGTCTTGAAAAATATTTCCTCTCAGGCTCACTCGCTGTTTTCTTGGTTTCATATTTATTTAGACCACTTACTATTAAATGAAAATAATTATACTTTACCCATCCAGTATGCAGTTTATATTTTATTGTAACAATGCTTTAGTATGTTGTATGAATTTGGTTTCTCTGTGCTGTCACGTTTATGTGGGGTCTCGTTCCAAGACCAACGCAATATATTAAAATGTTTTTGGTGCTGTTAGGTTGTACAGCTTACATTTGTAAGACTGATTTCTGCAACCTCAAGTACAATGTAATGAAGTGCTGATGAGCACAAATATAATAATCGTGTGGTACTTTACCCCTCCAGGTTCACAAAAACTCAACTTCGATGCTGAGCATTGGCTCAGTTTACGGTCTGCCTTCGCCCACTCATCTCAAATCCCTCTTTACCTCTTGCTATCCAAGTTGTACTGTATCATGTCACTAATTCAACGGTCTCGGGACATCAAGGCTAATTCAATTCGCCCCACTTCTGTCCCTATTTGCCACGTCAAGGATTCATATCTATACACCAGTGGAATACTGCTGTGTACGCTCGAAGGTATCTCTTGTGATTACGGGGGCCATGAATTTTTAACCATTTTGGCAAAAAGAAGAAGAAGCTGTTGTATTAGATCGCGGAGTTTGCGACCCACGAGCCAGTGAGATCCCACTTAACGTTACGTGATTATGAAAAAACTATCTTGAAGAAGTATCACTGGGCTACTTCTATTTCGTTAGAAGAGCTGTGGACCATAGATGAATACGGGAATATTCAAACAGAGCAGAGAAGTCCCAGGCACAATTGGGTTGGAATTGTTATTGTCATGCCAGGTATGATTCGTCAATGAAACTTTCATATGCCGAAGTCACCATTTTGGGTGAGGTGCTTGCCAAGTGTCCATTATTATTTGACTTTATCGTACTACCGATACAACGGCTAGCCAATTTTATAAGTTGGGATCCATCAAAAACCGTTAAAATTGCGACACCGATATCAACCCTTTTAGTATGTTCCAGTGAACAAAATCCTTCCGATTATGATCGAAATCAAACAACGCAGTTTGGGGGAAGATTGCATTCGAGGGTGGACCCGGTGACAGGAATAATTGTAAACAGCTTCATTTCACTTGAACATTTCAAATCGGTAAGTATTTAATAAATGTTTAATAAATAATTTGAAAACTAATATGAGATGATCGCATGTTTGAAAATATTTTCACCAACTGTAATAAATCTCCATATAATTTCTTCCATCTTTTTAAATTGCTCATACATTTATACATAAAATATAATCACCATCAATTTTCTAAAATGTCTTCAGACAGAAGGGAAACTTGTACAATATGTACAACACTTAAACGCAACAGCAGTTATTATCATTTTTGGTTAAAATAAAAATAAATGACTCAGAACAATTAGAAATAGTGTGTAAAATATGTATTGAATGGATTAGTTAAATCAAGAATCAATAGCTTAAATAATATGTAAACGCACTAACAAAGAGCTTACATTTTAAGACAAAATCAAATCAAACTCAAGTACACATTAATACAAAATTTCAATATACTAAAAAAGAACACTAGAATTTAAAGACTAAGAGATATGATTACACGGAAACACTATGGATACACGGAATGTTTTTCTTACAATTAATTGGCATTTCACTACAAGGCAAACATAATTATATTTACAAACATACTGGATAACGGATTGGATGCTCATAGCGTGATACACTGAAAATATCAAATCACATGATACACTCATCATGCTTAAAATGTTTGGGAATCTAACGACTCTCTTCAGATGTACCCAAACGGAATGAACGCATAAGTTCTAACCCTTTCTAAATCATTGTCTCATTTCTTACGATGACAATTACTGAATCTTGACACTCTGGTAGTTCATAAAATACAAAACATGTTATATTTGTAGGAAAATAATATTCAACTTTGTCACAGCGTAGAGCACAGTCGACAGTTAGGAATAGCCCATGAATTAACCCGAACGTTGTTGTGGTAATTACATCATTTGTGTCTGTTTGGTGTGTCGTTATGCATTTCATGCCGAACTTATTCAATGATATATTTTTTGGTTCAATTATACCTTTTTTGATGTAATTAAGTACATCTGAACTGACGCAAATAACACTAACCTCATACGTAAGCAAATCGCGCATACTCACTTCCAAAAACGACGACCCACTGTTCAAGTTCAATACATACAAAACCATTTCAATATTCATTTTGACCTCTTCAAAAGAACCAACTACTTTAATGTTGTCTATTTTGGAAGGATCAATCAAAAAGTCCGCAAGACTCTCATAATGACAGGATAGGGGGGAGGACGTCAAAACATGCTCCAAGGAGGAAAGCTGGGAACATACAATTCGATTTTTTTTAAATTAGACATTATTTTTATGAGTAATTTGATGTGCACACTTCAAATATAGGGGAACTAACATATCTCAATTGAGTCCTCCCATCGTTTGTTATAAGGGACATCTTATCAAATTGAAAGGGATCCAGGTGGTGAAATAATCGTCGAAACAATTTTGCTGAACTATCCGTTACATCTGACCTTGATGTTTTATGGCCACATTTTGATAATGCGATTGCCCTAATGTCCGTTCCCATCACACAATACACTATCCTATGTGTACCAAAAAACTTTACAAAAAATAGTATTCCATTTTGTCCGGGAGTGCTTTAAATTCTGACATCAAGCGGCTTCCGGGCTGTACTTGGGGGTCGACGACGACGTAATACTTCAACATTTCCTCTTTCATGTACTAAAAATGGATGGACAAATAGAATTAGTCAAGTTGAAAACTGAGCTCACATCATATAATAATAATACTTTACTCTCTCCATATAATAATATATTTATAATATCAAATCCATAGCGCACATATCAACTAACTGCGTAACTAACTCCGTCTTGGCACTCAAGTATTTTTTTCTTTGTTATGGTGAACATATGTGTTGCTGCTAGCTCTCTATTCTGCTTACTCTTGCATACTTTTTTCTTCTGTGTGGTGTTTCATACATGCAAATGCAAAGTCATGTATGTTGTTGCTAGAAGTTTGCAGTTTGTTTTCCATAGCAATCTCCCAAGCAAGGTATTATCATTATCATTGCCTGTTCTTATGTACTACTTGCTTCCTTGCTTGCATGTCTTCAGCCTCCCATTAGAACAGACAGCGTGGTTCAGTGGTTGAACTCTCGGCCGATGATGATAACACCAACACAATGTCTTCCACTTCATTCGCTTACTACAGTTGTAGTACCTAATTAGAAAGAGTTACCCTTTACTTGGTTGGATCTGAGGCTTCAACACCGCCCGTCTGCAAATTTTTTTGCAGATTGCAGAGAAAGCAAAGCCACATTCCAACCAAATAAAGTGTATCTCTTTTTAAATTACTCGGCTATTTTTCGCAGGAGGAAAATATAAAATGTAAAACAGGTGTATCTGAAAGCACGATAATGTTACCCGTTCTTTTCATGCAGATAAGAGATATGTTCAAGGTGCATTTACAACCAAATAATTTGTAACTCTTTCTAAAATTTACTTGGTAAATGGATTATTTAATTGCACACTAATGACTAAAATCAGTGTAAGGTGGATTTACAGCCAAGTAAAGGTTAACTCTTTCTAAAATTAGAAAGAGTTATCTTTTAGTTGATTCGTGGATTTTTGTATTTTTTAAAGAATCCTCATTTTATTTGTCCGTTCTCTTCATGCAAAGAAGAAATAAGTTCAAGATGCATTTACAGCCAAATAATTTGTGACTCTTGCTAAAATTAACTTGGATTATTTTTGGCGAAAGAAAAAGATAATTTTACTTACAAAATAAATGCTCACTTATGAAAACAATCGGTGAAAGGTATATTTACAGCCAAGTAAAGGTTAACCCTTTCTAATTTTAGAAAGAGTTAACCTTTAATTGATTCATATATTTTTGTAATGCTAAGTGAATCCTCATTTTGTTTGCCCGTTTGATATTTTTACTTACAAAATACAAGCTCTCTTATGACAAAACTCAGTTAAATGCGGATTTACAACTAAATAAAGGTTAACTCTTTCTAAAAATAGAAAGAGTTACCTTTTAGTTGATTCATGGGTTATTTTATAAAGAAACAGATATAGATTTTTACAGATAACACTAATAATGTACTGATAAGAGAGCTAATCTGAATCAAGTACAAAAAGGAGGTTTACTCAATTTCCTCTTCATTTTCAAGATTGACCCCCCTCATCTGCTCTACAAAAACGGCGTTGTTTTCACGCTCACGTTCTGCTGCCTCACGCTCATCCACCTGCTGCCTCACGCTCATCCACCTGCTGCCTCACGCTCATCCACCTGCTGTTGCAGCATCATATTTTCGCGTGTTGCCTCTCCTAATTGACGCCTTAACTCAGCTGTCTCCTGATCCTTCCTATAAGCTTCCTGCTGCCTGGCAGCCCCAGCTTGCAACTTCTTTCGCTGAATCGCCTCGAAATTACCATGTCCGCATTGACAATAGCAATGGCCTCCTAAAAACCAAGTAAAGAGTAACTCTTTCTAATAAAACTATCTTGGCATTTCACTATAAAATCACTATAAATACGGCATAGTAAGTAATAGTATGTAAATACTTACGGTTTAACCAGGCGTCACATTCGGCACAACGTCCCCATCCGTCCTCATTCCACCCCTGTCGTCCTTCCATGGGCGCCTTACATTTGAAACAGGAGTCTGTGAACAATCGAAAATCAAACAATTAGAATTCAAATGCAACAATCAAGTAACGGGTAATTCTTTCTAAATTCTTAGAAATTCTAAATTCTTCTTTTAGTTGGTTTTACTTACTCGGTTTTTGGTGGGCCGCACCTTTAATTAGAATACCGCACTGCTGGCAATGGCGATCAAAATTCGCCGATTGTTTCTTTTCACGGTTAACATTATATGGGTTATAACGGTTCATTTTTAAAACAAGCCAGTTATTAGCAATCAATTATAATTTATCACGTAAAACAAGCTAATTTACAACTGTAGTGGATATGAAGAAACGAACATGAATACACCCAAGTAAACTAGTCTTTCTAAAATCTTGGCTTTTACACACCACGCACCAACACCAGCAGACAGCTTGGCGCCTTTTCGTGGTGGCCACCATAGACAAGCAGTCTATCACACGTTAATGCAACTGCGACGGTGCTTGGTGGCATTACAACATTATAACCAGTCGGTAGTATGCATAAGTATGGACCTGATTTATAACACTCTATCCTGTTTAACGCTCTATTAAAACTACTAAACTTGCGTTAAATGTTATTTCTACCGTATTTATTTACACAACTTTACGTAATATACATACTTCATCCTTGGAATAGACATCCACCTTTGCTGTTTTCCGTACAACGATTGTACTATGAACAACAAAAACAATACCTACATACTTACCTACCTGCTACCAATTATCCTTACATTCTTTCTTCTTCTCTCAACTTTTCCTCCTCTCTACAGTGGTGTCTATGTACAACACTTCAAACTTAATTGTCTATGTACATTACATGCCTATGAGCATCATTACGCCTATGTGCAATATTACGCCTATGTGCAATATTACGCCTATGAGCATCATTCAGCCTATGTGCATTAACAATTAAATTATTAGATTCCAAATAAAAAGCACATTCAGTACGTATTTTAAAAATGCTCAAAAAACAAGAAACACTTAATGAACGTTTGGACGGAAAAAATGCAGCTGCCGCAGCTAAACGTGCGGCAGAAACAGCCGAGGAACGAAATACACGACAAAGAAACGATAGAGAGTCGAAACGTTCACGTCACGCAAATCAGTCTGACACAGAAGCAAGTGAGAGAAGATCAATTCACGCCATCGAAGAACGCAATCGAGTTGCAAATCTGTCTGACGCAGATGCAAGAGGCAGAAGATCTCTACTTGCAACTCAGCAACGCGATCGAGTTGCAAATCTGTCAGCTGATCAAAGACAGATTAGAGCTGCAGGAATTCGTCAGAGTCATTCTATACGAGTAGACTACCAATGGTCTGCCTTACTGAATCAGATTGAATCATACATTGCAAATGAAAACAATTTATTACAGTACATGTGAAAATATGCTAAAAAAATGCCAGGGATGTCATTCTCTCAATTTTAATGATGAAATAACAGGATAAACCTGCAGTCGGTGTTGTACTAAAGGGAAAATTAACCCACCGCCATTGCCTGCGTACCCAGAAAGTTTACGCAGTCTCTTGATAAAGCAAGACCCATTGTCCAACAACTTTAGAACCAACATACGTTCTATTAATAGCTCCTTTGCTTTTGCATCAATGGGAGCTAATTTTGCTAAACTCCCCCCTGGGGGACCATTCACCTTTCGAATTCAAGGGCACATTTATCATAGAACAGGAACCCTTCATCCAAATGAAGGAGAAGAAAGACAGTACGCTCAATGATACGTGCTGGATCCGGCAGCAGCCACTGAACAAAGGATGAAACATCCCTCAAATGCCGAATGCAGTCCTGATTAAATGCATCGAGTAGCTTTGATCATGCAATATATTAATGAGTTTGCAAAATCTTACAAGATGCTACATGAAATTGTAGAACAAGAAGCAGAAAGTGGCTTTGAAGCACTTTGGCATTACAATGGCTATTAAAAATGACAAGCAGGCTGACCCGCGAAAGTACAATGCGCCAACTGTGTCGGAAGTTGCAATTGTGTTTGATAATTTTGATGGAGAACCTCCATTTCACAGGGATATTTTAATATATCCAAAACAGGATGTTCATCATCCTAATGCTAATAAAATGAAACGTATAAGCATATTAGATCCCAATTTGGATGCAATGACTTATCCTATATTGTTTCCATCCGGAGAACAAGGATGGGGAACTGATCTACCAAGACAAGGTGGAGGTCAAATGACTCGAATGTCCCAAATGGAGTATTATGGTCACAGATTGTCTGTACGTGAAGAATTCAATCCACTTCTCCACGCCGGAAGGCTTACTCAGCAATACATTGTTGATTCGTATGTAAAAATGGAAGCAAAAAGGCTTACATATTTACGACAGAACCAACCTAAACTTAGAGTTGACAAGTACAGTGGATTCGTTGACAATATTCACGGTGATGATAATGCACAGCCCGGAAAGGCTATAATACTTCCTTCTACATTTGAGGGAAGTCCTAGAAGTTACCAACAACGGTACCAAGATGCCATGGCTATGGTAAAAAAATTCGGAAAAGTGGCCAGAAATTTTAGAAAGTATTGAGCCCTATGAAAGACCAGAAGATAGACCTGATATTGTCTCGAGAGTTTTTAATATAAAAAAGAACGCTCTTTTGAAAGATCTTGAAACATGCCTGTTTGGAAAATTGCAGTCGCTAATTCATGTAACTACGTTCAAAAAAGAGGCCTTCCTCATGCACACATATTGCTTACGGTGGCGCCAGAATGTAAATTGAAAGGCGATTCTGAAATTGACAAGTTTGTCAGCGCAGAAATTCCCTCTGAAGAGTATCCCATTCTTCGAGAGAGAGTGCTGAAACACATGGTGCATGGAACCTGTGGCAGTACTAATAAAAACAGTCCATGTATGCAAAACGACCAATGTTCAAAGGACTTTCCCAAAAAGTTTCAAACTGTCACCATTGGAAACGTAAATGGTTATCCGCTTTATCACCGTAAAGAAGCGCCAACTGTTGAAGTTAATGCTAAGCATATTAGCAATCAATGGATAGTTCCGTACAATCCTTATCTGTTGCTGAAGTACTTGTTGAAGTAGATGCTTCAATTAAAAGTGTGAAATATCTTTTCAAATATGTCTATAAAGGCCATGATGCTGCTCAAATAAATGTCAGCAAACGAGACGAAGTCTTAGACTTTGTTGACGGACGATATGTCAGTGCCTCAGAGACAGTATGGCGTATATTTGGATTCCTGATGCACAAGCAATCGCACTCGATAATGAGACTTGATGTCCATTTACAGAACGAACAAGCCATTTGCTTTGATCCTGAAGCAGGCCAACAAAACCCAGCTGCTGTTCTGCAAAACGCAGAGAGAAAGCAGTACACTCTGCAAGCGTGGTTTAATTTAAACCTAACTGACGCTGATGCAAGGAACCTTTTTGATTGGGAGATACCCGATAAATATTGGTTTGATAAGAATAAATCTGACTCTCAAAAGAGAAAACTACCATATCAATGGGTTAAGCGGGTACGTAACACTCATAATACAATTGGGAGGATGTATAGTGTTGCTATTAGTGACCCAGAGAGGTATTATCTCAGAATTTTACTGCTCCATGTCAAAGGAGCCACTTCGTGGACGGACTTGCTTACCGTAAATGGTGTTCCATGCGAAACATTTAGAGAGTCCGCAAGATTACGCGGTTATTTAATTGATGATAAAATCTGGGAGGATACTCTAGAAGATGCATCTGTTTTTCAAATGCCATATCATTTGAGACAGAAGTTTGCATACATTTGCCTGTGTTGCTCTCCTGCACAACCAGGAAAACTTTGGACGAAGTTTTTGCGATATTTTTTGGAAGACATTTGTCAAAAACGGCATCCTGGCTCAAGTGATTGTCTAAATTGTGAGCAATATGCTTTAAAGGGTGTACAAAATGTCTATCTTTCGCATGGAAAGTCTTGGTCAAATTTAAAATTGCCATTTCCTCCAACAGATTTTGGTTCTAATGAATGTGAATATGAACTTGAAGATGAGATATTAATTGGAGCTGAAATGCATTCCTCATTAAATGCCCAACAACGAGAGGCATTTGATGCAATAATGAAA
>JAQFZH010004874.1:0-11325 GCA_034695485.1 Entomobrya nivalis
TTTTAGGGTGTTTGTTTCCAAACAAACATTTTTAAAAGCATTTAATTTTTTTTGGTGCATGAAAGTCCATTCACCAAAGTAGTAAAATTACTTGAATAGTGATTTGTAATTAAGATAGCTTGCATTGATTAAACAAGCAAAGCAAACTGTTTGACTTGCTTAATGACAGATGATTAAGCAAGAGTTAATCCTTTTGTGAAGTGAAGAAATATAGTTAGTTGGGAAGGCAAATAGTTAAAAGCAGTATTAAATGTGGTTTGGAAAGTAGATAATTATTTTTTGTTTAATTTCGAATGTGTGGTTCTAAGAAGGAAGGTTTGGAATGAGGTCAGCAGTGAGTGTAATACTGTCGGGAACAGCGCCAGAGCAGAATATGTCATACCCTGATTACTCGCAAACCCCATTAGATCATCAGTCTCTTTTGGTGGTGGTACGACATATCGGTAAGCTAATTAAGTTCAAGTTTATTGTAATTTTAGTTAGATTGTTGACAACGAGCATTATTAATTACTTGATCTATTGATTGTTATTTTGATGTTCTTCAGGCCGTCAGCTGAGGACGAAGCAGTTCAACAGGGCATTTGAAAGGATTTCCAGAATCAATCAAATTAAAGTGTTTGATTCTCAAAACCAATCTCGTCACATTTGGATACGTTATCTGAGGGGATACCCACAAGAAAACAATGACTGGGGAGATTTTCAAACTCATAGAAAGGCTTTGGGGCTAATTACCGTGGGACAGTGCAACTCGCAGGATGAATTTAACGAGTTGTGTAGGATTCACGAGTCGTTGAAGGTGGGATATGCCTTTACTCTTTATGATTCAAGGTGCATTTTGTTTGGATTGAATCCGGATGGAACCTTGTACGAGGAATCTCATTCTTCGGATATCAGCCCTTGTGTGGATGTTGATGAAGGGTTTCATACGGGAAAGAAAAATGAAAGTAGTTCTGGAAGTCCAAGGGATTCAGCGGTGTCGTCGACTATGCCGGATTCACTTCAGTCTTGCTCAAATTCTGGGGGATCCTCAGCACCAAGCAGTGTAATTGTATATTTTAAATTAGCTTTAAACTAATAACGGATGGGCTGGTCATATTTAGTTTGTCTATTTATCATTTTTGTAGATTGGAGGAATAATTAACACACAAAAGAAATCCACTAGCTCAGATTCATTACAAAATTATTTGGGAACTCCTAATGAAGATAACACATTTGACTCGGTCAGTGAAGACTCAAGTTCTCGTTCGGAATCCGTGTCTGGCACAATACAGTATGCCAGAATGGAACATGAAATGGCAGCTCAAGGAAACAATGATAGGCAAACTGATAAACAGTCTGGTGAGCCAAAATCTCTGATCGCTCCAACTAATTTCAAAGCGAGGACACTTTTCTACCCAACAATGGAGCACAGTCAGAGTCTGGAAACGGATATTGAAGAATTCATTGCAAGTTTGTTTTGGATTTTGGAGTCAAAACGAATGGACAAACTTGGGTGAATAGAATATTGATGTTTGGAAAATACTGCAACACTTTTTGCTTTTATTGTTGACATTTTATTTTATTTCATGTTTACAGATTAAGAAAAGCTGATCGTCATCTTTTGATGAATTCTCTTTGTGCTCCATTTGAAAAGAAAGATTTTGTTGGTCTGGATTTAGAATCAAAGAACAACAAACGCAGAGCCGACGGTCGTCTTAAGAAACAGCTAGGCGATCTAAGTCTTCAAGCTGGTTTACTTTCTGAAGCTATATCCCATTATCATTCTGCTGCTGACATTTTGAAATCGGTAAACGATTGGCTATGGTTAGCTGGTGCTTTGGAAGGAATGTGTTCGGCTTCTGTGGCTTGTCTATATCCTCAATTAAGAAGATCAACTCCACTGCAAAGAAATTCATCGCTTCAAGGAAGTGAAATGTCGAAATATAGAGTTGCTGCAATCGGTACAACTAATTCCTTACCACCAGGACTGGATCCAGAACAAATTGGTGGTTACAAGCCTATGATAAAAAATTGTTTACCACCATCAGAAATATTAGAAAAATATAGAGAAGCTGTTACACATTACGGAAAGGTAAGAGTAATGTCAAATCATCATTTGGTCTGGTTGGTTTTTTTTAAAGTGCAATTGAAAATTATTTGATCATTTCATGTTTTCGTTACTTCTTGTTTTAGTATCGACAAGCTGGCATAATAGAAACAGAAGCTTCCATCAAAGCAGCTTTGGTGCTTATTGAACAACGACAAACATTACACGCAGCTGATTTCCTTCAAAATGCAGTTTTCATTAGTTTGCAGTTGACTGAGGATGAGAAGGTATTTAGTTTAAATTTAACATAGTAATTGCAATGAAGAAGTATTAAAATCTCATGTATTTTTTGTATTGTCTTTTGTAGATGCAACGATTTAATGCTCTATCTGAATTGTATACTAAAGTGGGATTTCACAGAAAAGCAGCATTTTTCAAAAGAGTTGCTGCGATGCGATGTGTGTCTCCTCATAACCCACATCCAAATTGGGCATTGTGTCATTCCCTCCTTTTGCATTTACTCGAGGGTTACAAACTATCCCTGAATCCGAATGAGGTGTCATCTTTCAGATTTTATGGATGGCCAAGGCTGCAAATGCAGGTTATGCAGGAGCTTGTGGGAACAGCAAAGAGGAAAGGCAATAACGCTCTTGCAACGCGTCATATGACTTTCTTGGTGCACGCTATGCTTCCCCATGTAAGTACTTACCTAAAATTCAAACTTTGTGAATTTTATGAGTTATATTGATTTCATTCTCTGTCTTTTTAAATTTCAGATGAGCCGTGATGAAAGAAGGGAATTTGCACAACAGTTGGAGTCTTTATCGAAAGATGCAGAGGGACTTCCTGTACCTTTGGCAATTGACAACGGCTTGATTGTACCTCCTGTACATCTTCAACATACTCCATCAGTAAAGTGCGTAGCACTCTTATAATTCAAGTAATGTGTCTTTTTGGAAAAATGATTATATAAATTGTTCTTACAGAGTCTTCAAGCTAGTACCACCAACACCACATTTGAAACCAGAAAAGGTTGAAGAGAAGAAACTAGAAGACGCAAGTCCTTTCGTTTACACTCCATTTAGTGCTAATAGAGATAGAGCAGCGAAGGATGTAACAAAAGCAGGTAAATAATACTGATGTTGTAATTTAAATTAGTCTATTTGCTACTTCAGGCAGTAAAGCTTGAATTACAATATATTAACGCGTCGACTTTTATAGAGTTCAGTTGGGTGGAAGGTGAACTTTGTGAAGTTAATGTTATTCTGGAAAATCCTTTACCGATTGAACTCAAAGTGTCTTCAATGGTAAGTTTTTTGTCATCAAACATGAACAATTGTACAATCTATCTCTTTAGTGTTATCTCAGTAAAAACTGAAATATTATGCGCCATTTTCTCTAGTGTCTGATTACTGAAGGGGTGAAATTTCATGTAAACTCTAATGTCATTTCAATTCCTGCGGAATCAGCAATGTTTCCAGCAACTCTGACTGGCAAGCCATTAGAACCTGGAACCCTCAGAATACTCGGTTTGTTATTCATGTTATAAGCTATATGTATGATATTGTGAAAATGATTGTTTCTAGTCAGCTATAATTTAAATTTTTATTTATCATCAGGATATTCTACTTACACACTTGGTGTAAAATCCAACATACGCCTGAAGAGTATGAAAAATATGAATTTCCCTCACATTGATGTTGAAATTGTTCCTGCACTTCCTTCACTAGAAGTAAGCTTTGAAGTTCAGTAGTGTTGAAACATTTTCTGAATATTTGTCTTTTGTAATCGAAAGCATGATATAATTTTGCGTTCCAGGTCAGTACATCCAAACCAAAATCAGAATTCTTCAGTTCCTTTTCTGATTCCGTTGTCACAAGTGCTAGCATCTCTCTGCTCATGGGTGAAACGCAGGAATGCACTGTAACATTAACCAACAATGGAAAAGTTCCCATTGAGTATTTGGAAATGAAAATGGATTCCCGACTGGACAAACAAATATTAGAAATATTCAAATGGAGTGAAGACAACATCATGTCACAGCTACCTATTCAACCCGGTGCTTCAGCAAGCTTTACCGTGTATATTTACGGTATTGGAGACTTCATAGGTCAACCGGAAAGCCACAATACGATTGATAACAACAGTGTTTCCTCGTTACCCGTATCAAATGCACCTTCAGTTGATGGGCCTAGCTCTTTGCCGTCTAGACTCGGTGCTATTTCAGACCGGCTTCGTCCCAAGCGTACGGAGTCGTCAGCGTCTAATAGGTCAAGTGTGAAAAGTGGAGGTGCAAGCAGTGTGATGTCGTTTCCTGTGAGAAGCCCAAAGGTTTCAATGGCTTCAAACGTGAAGGTAAGCGCAGTTACAGTTTTCATGGAGGTTATACATGATATCAATTTAACCTGCATATTGGGTGAAATTAATTTACAGAATTATGAAGCGGTATTAAATCTGAAGTACTCTGGCGGACCTGGGTATAACACTAGACACTTCCGTCGTTGTGGAATTGCATTTAACGTTGAAGTATCCCCGGCTCTTTACATCACCAAATGGGATACACTTCCCGGAGAATCGTAAGAAAATTGCAATCTTTATGAAATATTTCATCAACATTCATTTTTTCAGATTAATTTTACTGAACTTTTTATTTTGTAGCCCTGCACAGTTCTATCTTGTTTTGGACTTGTGGAATGCTACAGACAATGAAATGGAGGTGCATTATGCAAAAAATAAGCAGATACTTGTAGAAAAGGCCGAGTCCTGTAGAATACCTGTTCCATTGGATCGTTGTCCGATGGCTAATGTGGAAAAAGGTATGCCTTATAAATATTCTACCTTTAAAATTAGACGAAGTACTGTTTGTTGGCATTTAACACAATTTGATATTTCATGTTTTAGGAAAAGAAGAACAAGCATGTTGTGAACATATAGTTACTAATGTTGACCTAAAATGGGAACTGCCAGACTGTTCCGGTAAAGCGACTCTTCAAGGAATAAGGTTGACGGCACCCATGGTACAATTAGTTACTGTCAGTCCTATTCATTGGGGTAAGATAAGAATCTCCTTTTCCAGATACTGAAGTTAACATTCTTAAATCACATTTAAAAATTCATAAACGTACCTCATTCAATATTTTAGAAATTACAATCAATGGGGAAGCTGTTAAACCAGAAGAAATAAGGTTTGATGCTGGAGAAATGATCAATGTGAATGTGTGGCTTCGTAATCATTTAAAGGAGGCTCTTGAAGATTTATCTTTATCACTGGATTGCTTCCAAGATTATCAAAATGGCAGGTGCAACTATAAATTGGACTCTAGATTTGCAGTTATTGGAAATGATTCTGTTTTGATTCCAGAGGTATTTGAATTGAGTTGCAAAATACCCCATTTAATTTGGCTTTAAGCGTGTTTCATATTTGACGGTGTGTGTTTATGAAATTTCACAGATATGTCCAGGAAATGCATTTCAGCATGCCATGTCTATGATTTTCTTTGTTCCCGGACTATATAAAGTGGACTTCAAATGCAATCGCAAAAATTCGGAAGACTGTGTTTGGAAATTCAATCCTCCGTTGGACATTCAAATCAATTAGTCGAACATTAATCTTGAATTTCAAGAATAATTCGTAATCTACTTAATATTATGCCATCTTTGCAGTTTGATAATATTCGTAGGACACAAAAATCATTGCATTTTTTGAAATTTAAGTTATTTAACGTTTAATACTGTGCGGGGTAATTAGATCAACTCTTTTTTTATTAAATGAGGGGTATTGCTAAAGCTGAATTGCTCATATTCTGTTTTGTTACATGAAATGGAACTAAAATAAATTACCAGTCAGTTTTACTGTCATTTTCAAAAAAAAATCGGTGTACTGTTTGAATTTCTTCGTCATCAGTCATCACCATTGTTCATCCGGGTTAAATAAATTTATACATAATTTAGTGGATATTTATTTCGTTCCATCATTATCTTCATCACTAATATACATTTTTATCATCTTACTTTTATCATATTGTTAGTTGTTTTTTTATTCCTTAGAAATATACATCATGTTACGTTACATTTTACAATAAATTAGTACGTTTTATTTTTTCATCTTGACTCTCCGTATACTTTTTTGAAGACTATAATCGAGGTACAAAACCCTTACCTATAATGTTATACACAAGTTACTTCATATTATTTTTGACCATGCACAATACTGACCTTACAACGTTTCTAGAAATACACATATATAGGGTAGCCTATTTTGTAGTATTTAAGTGTGCAGTTAAATGTATTACTTAATTACTTGTTAAAACTAAGTAAGAATATGAAAAGTACAAACGTTTAAAGCACAACATGATATAAATCAAGTTACTCAATCACACAAAATCAGTGTAGTCTGATGATAAGATCCGCATTTTTTCATAAACATTTTATAGTGAATTGATATAACTGACAAATAATACCACAAAGTTTGACTTTTTAAATGTTGATATATTTGGATTTTTATTAAGAAAGTGAATTGTAGAGAAACACTTAGTTTTATACCCGATTGCTACATAATTTTATTATATTTTGTTGCTTTTTTCCTCAATTATTTTTAAGTGTACAATAAAGCCATAAAATCATAATGCATTATATAGTTTCATCAATACTTAATTAATATAAGGTCATTAATTAAGCTTAAGCATTTGTAACATTTTTAATTTTCATTGTTTCATTCAAAAAATGCATACTTGCATACTTCAAAAATGCATTTTTATGCTTGTACACATTCAAATATATAATGTTCCATTTGTCCCAGCGAAGTAGATTATTTGTTACGATAAGCTGTACTGAAAATAGTCTCTGGAGATTTAGATAACATGATTTTAAATATGATATTGGTAAACACTCCATCATAACATTAGTAATTAGTGAAGTGGATCATAAAATATAAATATTCTAGAGCTGTTCTTCGTTTCGTTTTGCTACATTAAAACTAAGAACACATAATAAATACACACATTTACAAAGACTTCTCGTTGGAATGAAACCAGTAATAAATACCCGTACAGAATACAGGGAGAAACAGTTTTACAGATTAAGGTTGACAATGTTGACATACTGAAGCTGAAGCTTTTTATTTTGTCGTCATAATCTTTACGAAAAGATGAAATTTTTGCTTGCAATAGAATTAAACGACAAACATGTTTTAAATCTTAAATCTTAACTACATCTCTTGTTGACTAAATGTACGTAAGCTACATTATAAATATTTTTTAGTTTGTATGTTTGTGCTCGTACATTTTTAAAGGTAAATGACTTACTTGATAAGTATATGTATCTAATAATAATGTATCTAAATTGTTTTTATTTTATAGGTATGACTGATATTTTAGTAGACAACTTTTTGTACATTATGTGCAAAATACAAATAAAAAATGAAAATTTATTACTGTTACCAAAATGGTGTGATTCAAAAAAACAACTTAAGAATGAATCGTGAAATTTGTTATAATTATGTATAAATATGCATTGTATTCTACAACAATTGGGTAGTAAAAGGTAAGATTCTCAGTCATTCTATCTCCTCAGCATTTTTTCCACTGTCCTATGGCAAGGGAAAGTGATGATCAAAAATAGTTTAGTAAAACAAATGTACATTTAATGCATTTTTGGACAAATTCCAAAACAAGGTCAAAAGAAAAAAAAGCATCCACTCCAACAAATTGGGGGAAAGTTTGCTCATGTATTATTATTTTCTTTTACAGTCTACAGTCTAAAATTATGTGCTTTATATCTACATATATGTATGTATGTCACTAAATTTATCATAATATATCATCTTCATTGCAAATTATTAAATTAGTCATATTTTTGTAAGTTAAAACCCTTTTTTTAGTGAACGTTGCTACTAATAAAAATCAAAGAAATGCAGAGGCACGTTAGTAGACTCGCTCCACAGCAGTGAAAGCTGACGACTAGACTGTATAACAAGTGGGAGATATGTTGCTGAATTGCGAAGGGGAGAAGTCGATTCAGGAAGGTGGAAATAGGTGGCAACTCCTGTCCTATGCCAAACATTTTATCTGGACCTGCTGTACAAGTTGTAAATTTTGGTCTCACCCCAACTCCTCCACCACCATTTCTTCTGACAAAACTTACTCCACTCGAACTGGCAGCGCTGTCTCCGGGCATTCTATGGTGGTTGCGGAGATCGTCGAAATTTGGTGAAAGGTGACCTGAAAAACATTTACACAAAAGTACGCATAATTTAAAAATTTATTAAACAAAGCATGTAATATCATCGTAACAGTTTTAAGAATAGGTAATCTCGGTCATCATAAATTTTTCTGGGCGAAAGAAATCCCAGAATAGAAGAAAAATATTCCCTCACAAATAAATGTAAAAAATAGGATATTTGTGAATGAACCTTGAAATGCATTATTCAGGAAAATTTAGGGAAATAGCAAAGATTACGAAGGAGTGTGGTAAGTATGCATGGAAGCGTAAAAAGGGGGCAAACCAGTACACCACTTCCTTTTCCTTTCTACCTACATATATTCCACGTGTCTACAAACTATACATACAAACAAGAACATGAGAATAGGACCTGGCCTAGGCCTAGGTGAAAAAAGAAGATGCGATACGATACGACCGACGGAGCGAGGAATGGAAATGGAAACAAACGACCTCACAAAAGCAAACTTTGTTAAAGTTTAACATATAAAAAACAGGCGTTTGTAAATGCAGCGATATGCAGTGATAGCTAGCACACACACAGCATTTCCATGTAGTACAAAGGCTTTGCTTGCTTGTTCCTTTCAGGTGAGAATCGCAAAGGTCTTAAATCAAAGTTTGATTTGCGAGTCCCTGTAGATTGGCAAAACAAATGGAAAAAACAGGACGACGACTTGACTCCAACTCTGGCGTGGCGGTGTATGTTCTCGTTCTGGTGTTGGTGCGAAACGAGGCGCGTCTGCTTCTCGTTCTTATTCTTATTTTAACCCTTTCCTTTTCTACGTGTTTTTTTTGTGACAACGAAAACTGGAAGAAGACCTTAGTATACCTACTTTACTTGCTTGTATTTTTCTACAAAATTTTCCCGTTTTTTTTACATATATTTTTCCTCATCTTGTTCCTAAAAATAGTCCATCTTAAACCTTCTTTCCATTTTCTTAAAACCAGCAACTTCACCCACAAGGGGACTTTGTGTGGGTTTTAAGCTTTTCATGCCTTCATAATTAGGTTTCTTTGTGTCTGCTTTAATTTCTGCTTGGAGGAGATTCAGGAGTGAAGACTGATTAACATTCCAAGCCCATTAGCACCGACCGCCACCACCACTACCTATATTACTACCCGTCAACCGAACCAATCGTTTCACACCATCAACATCATTTCACTGACATGTTATGTTCTCTACACTACTGTACATTTCCTACAACAAACCAAACCTATGTGTGTGCTGTCATTCGTTTAAGAGATTTACGATAAATTAATGAACTACTAATCCTAGTCTCGGTCAAAACACATTTCCCCCTGCATATACGCATTGCAATGCAACGAGTTATTTTTGCTCAAAAAATAGTGCATCTTTCCCTATTTAATAGCTGTAAACCAAGCTATGTATAGCATCACAAAAAATATCTATCCTATTTTTGCTTTCCCTCTTTTCCGGTTTGTCTAGCAGGTCACACACACATACAAACACAGCCTCCAGCAAGTTTGTTTAGCTGTCACCGTGTGTGTAACCTTCGTCGTGAGTAGAGTATTGAAAAGCGTGAGAGAGAGGGAGAAAATACTGTACAAAGTAGTGGGAGTAGCAGTAATGAACTTTCTTACACGACAAAAATATCCCTAAAGCCATACAAATACATATAATATTATTACTCCTACGCCTCCCATCTCACTAACTAGTTAACTTGAACTGGATATTCAATATCTTTACAAACCGCAGAGAAACAGGACCAAGTTCAAGCGGTAAAGGCAAACGAGCTTTAATACTTACATACCCCATATTGCTTGCCTTGCCATCACCACCGCAGAGAGATGTGAACTTTCGCTGTCCTCTTTCTCTTACGGTCAACATACAAAAACTGTGTACATTGCGTATGTTGTATGCACACCCTATTTTTGGGGCTAATCAAAACAAAAGACTGGGGTTGCATTTACCAAGACACAGAGATAGTAGCTAGTAGTACAAAGATTTTTTTTTGTTGAAGGTAAATGTGTTTTTGTGTAATATTTTGTCAGTCGAATGGAGTTACTAGTGGGGTCTTCTTATTTTCGCCTTCATCATCATGCGTGTGTTTATATGTGTGTGGCGATGGCGGTAGCGGCTTTTTCTATACTTTCCCCATTACAAGGCTTATTTACACTTAATACCTCGTATCATGGGCAGCATACAATGTTAGTGGTAATGAGAAGTCTCCCTTGTTGTTGTTCACTAATTAGCCATTCCCTCTGCTGACTTGCTTCCTTTTCCGCCTACAGCTTTTATTAAAACACGTACATTGTACACAAAGCTATCTTAGTGCATATCCATACGTATTTTCCATAAAGTGCATACGTAGAAAAAAAAGAGAGAAACTCGAGGTATTAAAGTATATACTTTGTGTGCAAGGAGAAAACAAAATGAAATGAAGATATGAGAGAAGATGCAAGGGCAGTTGTATAATAATAGCACATAAAACCAGCCCAATAACTTTTCTGATGCTCTCCTAGAGTATCATCATATTATTATCCATGTATTTTATGTATGTATATCTTCGCGTGTTGAATAGGGAATACAGGAGAAAAAAATAGAATACACAGAGAAAACCTAATTCAAAGTAAATAATCATACGGTACGGTACAATATGTATGTTTTGCTCCGTTTCTCCTGCTCTCCTTTCACTTTCGCGTGGACGGTCATAATAATAATATGCACTCTGTTGTGCAACTAAAATACACACAAAGACTCTCCTCTTTGAGAGGAGTCAAGTCAAGAGTCAGCTTTTAATAGATTATTTCACCCTTGACGAAACTTTTGAATGGGATGGATAATGGGTAGTAAGTTCATTCAAGAGACAGCAGGGTATTCTAAAACAGTGAAACTAAAACACATGAGAGACGGCAAAGAGAAAGGTTCATGGTTTATGAGCATGATGGCCATAGAAAAATATTCATATACACTTAACATCTACTTTATATAAGTTGCCAATATGTAAATTTTTCACGAGTCCATGTATTTAGATGGGCGTTCTTTTCCTTTTTTCCGGTCCCTTTTACACAAAAACCAGACAGTTTCAAGTTTTAATTTTTTTTGGACAATAAACTACGTG
>JAQFZH010004875.1:0-11325 GCA_034695485.1 Entomobrya nivalis
CATGTAAAGTTAGCAGAGAAAAGAGATGAGATGAGGATAACATGGGATCTTGCAAGGTGTCCGCTGCTCAGTTGGGATTTAGCTTGCGATGCAAATGCAACAACAACTCAACTTGACGCACAACAAGTCAAGCCAGCAAGCTTCTTAAAAATTTTTTTAACCCTTTCAAATTTCTAAAAAGGGTTATATTTTTAAAAAAGGACATAAGAACCTTCTCCTTGTGATCAGATGAAGCTTGAAATAAAACGAATCTCTTCACCTGTCTAAAAAAAATACTCAATTCATCTGTTTATCTCTATCTCTCTGAAACTGAAGAAAGGGTGTGAGTGTAGAGAGGAAAGGGTTAAAAAAAAGTAAAGAATATTTTTTTAGCAACGAACGACGACGGCATTGCAATATATTTTGCTTAAAGAGTTAGCACATGGTGAGGGAGGAGGTGAGAGGGTTTGCTTTGTTGTGTTTTGTTGCAAATTCATCTGCAGTTCATTTGAGAGTTGATCTTGAAATCGAGTTGACGATCGATCTCTGCGTCTCTGGCTGGTTGACTTTATGTCAGAGGAATGAATAATTTTATAGTAAAAAAAAGGAAAATTTATTGGAAGGGATCTGATGATGGCGTGATGCCTACTTAAATTTTCAGCTTGATTGATCCTCTATTCAAAAAAAAATTTAAAAATTGTTTTGCAATTCTTTTTCGTGACTGTGCAACTCAACTCGCGCTCGTGTGTCGTGTCGCTTTTGGATTATTTTTGTGGTTGTGATTTTGAAAATTAAAAATAATTACTTGTTTGGTTGAGTGTTTTGTGATTGCGGGTTTCAATTCAATCCGAAAATCCAGATGTCAAAATAAACTTTGTGTAATTTTTTTAAAACAAAAATATTATATTCATTTCCGGTTTGTAGTGCTGTTGGGGGTGATTTTCTTGCTAAAAAGTGCCAAAATAAGCTGAAATTGTGTGTAGTGCAAAAATTGTGTATAAAAATAAAGGAGTTCAAAATTTGAAAATTATCTGTTGAAAAAAACGTTTTCATGTGGAAAAATAATCTTGCAACCCTTTTTTTTCTTCTTCATGTTAACCCTTTCTTTTGCATTCAACCAAATAAAGGAATTCAATTTTTGTAATGGAAAAGTGAGTTTGTTCACATTTCATTGATTTGCGCACAAGTTTCAGTTTTTTTTTTTGTGCAATATACATAATAACAAGTGAATTTCCCAATGTGATCTTCTCAAAACTGACTTTCAATTGAAATTTGAAAGATGATACCAATATTTTTGTGATTATTGCGATCATGATGCAAAATATATAGTTATTGGTGCTTTTTTTGTATAAGTGCAGGTGAATCTGGTGGATGTGCAATTTAATTTTTTTTAAACAGTTTATTATAAAACTGTTATATGTATGCTTTTTATGGAATGGTTGATGTCAAAACAGTTTTGATTAAAAAAATGATCAAGCTTTTAAGACAACAAGTGCAATCGATATCGAAGATCATGACAATGATGAATCATCCATTTAGCAATAAAATGTCTTCGTGGCTTTTTAAACAAAGCTATTATTACCATCATCATCATCATGAAGGCAGAAGCAGGAGCATTGTTCGTGGTTACCTGAGTGGCTTTCTCAGTTTATGGCTCATCATCCAATTTGCAAGCTGTGGGTTTTTTATAATGTTTTTTAAAAGCATATTTATTTCTGGATACGCTTTATATATATATCTTTTTTGTAAATAAGCGCATTAAATTGAATGTACACACGCATATAACCACAAAAATAAGTAAGGTGTAAAAACCATACCAAATTTTGATAAAACCAAAAAAATTTAACTAAAAATATTATACATCCACCCACGCATCATTTAGAATGTTGAACGTTTTGTTATGTAAACATGATCAATATATGAAAAAAATGAATACTTATTAATACAAAATAGTCAACCAAGTACATCAAGTCTAAAGAGAACAGCTAATTTTCAAATATAAATCATTTCCAACATTTGCTTTAGATGTACGTCGATATATCGTATTTTTGGGTTTTTGTACAAATTCGAATTAGAAGATAATTCGAAGCTAATTTTAACTGATTTTAATCTACAAATTGTGTTCAGTAAAATAAATTAAATTGAGATTCAAAATGTGATTCAATTAGTTAGCCTAACCGATTTCAAAAAATATGAACTATTTAAAATGGGTGGACTATTTAATAATACGCTAATATCATGTTTCCCTTTGTTCATGTGCTTTTTGTACTGCAAAGATTTTCAATGTGAGATTTTTAAAAGCTTTTTAAAAAGCATGAGGCAGAAAAATTCATAAAACATCTACATTTAAAAAAAAATACATAAAGAACCATACTAATTCTCTCTATTTTTTTTGAATCTACAGGTCAAATTTTGGTCCCCTTAAAATCCGCTTTATCCGACTGTTCAAATGGGATCGAAACGTTTGAGAAAGTGACAGGTGTGGAGTTGACACCTGGCGAGAGAATCCCTTTGTATTCGAGTACCTCTGGGGCTATCACTGCCGACTGCTATAACAGGTCAGCAATATAAAAAATTAACTAAATAATTACCTCACTTCCTTTAAAAACATTAAGTAATTAAATTCCACTTAATATTCTATATATGCAAAAAATTAAACCAGATTAAGTCGTCAAACTTTTCCAATTCTGAATATTTAAGAATAAACCCATTCAAAAGAAAGTTTGACCATTGAACAGTGCAAAAAAAACGAAATCTTTTTTTCCTTTCTACAGAAATGGCATTCTGCATAGCTCGCTATAATTTACCATGACTAATTCGATTACCAAAAAAATAAAATTCATTCGAACAATCAATTTTGCATACTTTCATTTAAAAACTCATATAGGCACTTACATTACACATGTTTCATTCTTTTTTATCTGCAGATGTCGAGCATCTTCAAGCTGCTCCGCATTCTGGATCGACTACACAACCAACTCATGCTACCGACTAAGTAGCCCTAAAGCGATTGACGGAAATTTTGAAGTTGACTTCACCAAAGCTGCAGGCTACTATGAACGTCTTTGTCTACAAGGTATATATATATACACACTTATAATAATCATACACTCAAACATATTTAATTGCACTTTACAAAAAAATCTTCTAGACAACTTGTCAAACAGTTGACACCATCAAGTCAAGAAATTAATGGCCATTAAAAATAGCTGGTGTGGTGTGATGTGATAATAATTTTATCGGTGTGGTGGTAAAGCACCTCTCTCTCAAAAAACACCTGCAAAAAAACTTATAAATCCCGTTAAATTTTTTTTCATGCAAAAATCCGAGAAAACAATAAACCATTTTTATAAAACAATGATACGCTTGAAATGATATGATAATGACAACCTGACAATGTCATAAATCTTCTTTTTGAATATATATTTTTTGTAAGATTTTCAAGCCATTAAAAATTTATTTTAGATAATTTTAATGCCTTCTTTTTACAATTCAATATCAAAACCTTCAAGAATCCTTTTAAAAATCTTTTTTAATTGTTCGGATTTTAATAATGGCATTGTTGTCAGTCTTTAAAAAAAAGTAGGGATCTAAGGCAAAAGTTCATACATTACATATTATCCATTGTTACACCTGTCAAAAAAAGGTAATTTTAAACAATGAACAAGGATACTATTGATCTTATTTGTTCATTATTAGCGCATCCAATCCAGATCGATAGACAAGAGGTAGGGTAGGTATACATATTCATTACGAAATGCCAAATGATGCATTTTTTTCAAAGAAAAAATGAATGAATGGGTTTTCTAGACTTGTGTCCTGTGTTTTTGCGTACAAGTGTGTAAGCAGACCAAGCAGATGAAATTTTCTTTTTTGGTTGTCAAACAAGTTTTTTATATGATTATTTCGCATCTTCTTCATTCTCTCATCTTCCCACACTTGTTTTATTAGGTAATAATATTAGGTACATGTGTTTAGGTTTTTTTATGTAGGACCTTCAGATCAGAGAGAGAAAACATATCGTAAAAAGATAAATTACAGGTGGTTGTACGTACACATGCACCATATGCACTCTTTTTAAAATTATATTTGCAAATTCATTACTACAATTAAATGATTCCATTGAAAAACCCCAATAACCTGTTGAACTATATTGTTGATTTTGATAGCTGATGATATGATATATTCAACAATGAAGTGATGTAACGCATGTAACAATGCTTGCTATAAAAAAGTAGCACTCGAAACCAACTCATCTTCTCATAATAATTTTTTTTATGTTCGGGTCGGTCGGACGTCGTCGGTGTTTTTTTATTGAAATTCTTCACGACTTTTTATACTGATTTGATTGTGGGATGGATGTGTAATCTAATTTATGGGCAAATCTACACATAATTACAATCATTTGGTATGGGCTACCGACAATAAGCGTCATGAATTTTGTACAAGATTTTGATTTTGTACATTTGGAGTGTTGGGTGCAATGCTCTTATCTTAAAGAATGAATATTCACACAAGCTTACTAGAACGCCAAGAAGATGCGAAATATATTTTTTAAAGGTGGCTTTTAAGTTAGTCTTTAAAGCTATTATTGTTATCATTACGAGCTCAGTCATGTGCGTCTTTTTTTGTAAGTTTGTGTGAGAAAACAAGATGTAATTTATTTTTTATTTAAACCTGATTTTTGCCACATTGTCGTTAAAAATGACAAAAGAGGGTAAAAAAAGTAAATAAACACGTGTAAAACAACAAAACATGGTATATACTCACTATTATCACCTTAACAGAAAAATGTCAAGTGGCATCCAAATACACCAATTTTGTTTTTATACCTGATATTTATTTACGCTTATGTAATTCCACTAATAATCCCTTTTGATTTTAAAAAAAATATCGCCGTTATATCATGACATGACCATGATAGAAAAATAAATATATCTACCTACTTATTTTACTTTAAAATAATCAATATATTTCTGGTGCACTATCGAATGTATGGGTGTTTTAGAATTTTAAAAAGGGATTGAAAAGAAGAGAGATTTTTTAAAGGATATTTTAAAGCCTACGCATAACTTTTTAACGGTTTATGAGGATTTTATCGTGATATATTTTTATTTATTTTTTATGTGGTACAGGAGACATCTGTGCGAAGGCTTGGGTCACCGAACGAATTCCTGGTTATGAGTTGGCAGGACATGATGATGTGATTGTGCGCAGTGTAAACTCGAGAAAGCGATGTTCAGAACTTTGCTTAACGGATAAAAGGCTACCTTGTCGGTCTGCAGATTACTGGTAAGGGTTAAATATATATTTTTTATGAGTTTTGATGAAAGGGTTAAGTTATTTAAAAGAAAAAAATACCCCTTTTTTAATGGGGAAAACGCCCAGGTAGGTAAGAAACAGATAAGATAAGATGGATAGGTAGAGATATGCAAAAAAAGGTATTTAAATTTTGAACCAGTTTGTTTGTTGATTTGAATGATTGACAGGTGATTATTGACGCAGGTTTATAAAATACTTAATGCATGCTAATTATAGAGCTTGTATAGCAGTCAACTTGACATACATTTTGGTGAAAAAATGATACATTGTAGCGAGCGAGCGAGAGTATAAGGTAATGTCTCGAGTTGCCCCTATAGACAGTCTGATCACTTTATTAGCATTGTTGACTGCTCGCTGCCAAAAATATTCAACAATGAAATTCTAAACCAAGTTTAAATGCTAAAATATTACGTAAAACTTACGTCACGAGCAAAGCTAGTTAGGTTGGTCAAGAATTGATTTACCATTGATTTCTCTAAATTTTCGAATGGCATCAAATACCTGCAATTCAACTTTGGTGACAATTTGAATAAATAATTTTGTTTGAAAGTCAAGCTGTCAACTTTTATTAGCACACACATATCGCAGCGATACTTTTGATACTTGATTATGTGTACAAAGTTGAAACATGACAGGGTGATAAAAATTGTGTGAGAAATTAAATTTTTATTGAACCGACATATTTAAACGACACACGACAAAATAGGTTCACATAAAAAAAATGTAAATTGCGATCTCCTTTTTTATCTATGAACAATGAATGGTTGTTCTACTTTGTACTTAAAATAATTATTGGTCGATTTTAAACGTTTTTTAAAGGGAGTCAAGAAAAGAATGCAGGTTATCCCGCGAAGATCGACGTACTCAACCCGGTGCATTTTTGAAATCCAGCAAGGAAGTCGAATATATTGAGAACGCTTGTGTTGGTAAATAAAAAAACTGTTAAATGGCGTCTAACCTTAAAAAAATTTTAACGGTAATTTTTTTTGTTAAAAGTGATAATTTGTTAAATAAATATGTGTATTCTTTTCATTTTATCAAAGAGCCAATAACTGCGAAAGAGAGACAATGTGAGTGGCAGCTAATGAGGGGCTTTGAGTTTCCCATTGTTGACTTTACTCAAAAGTCGCCTACTTTACAAGAGGTACAGATTTAAAAAAAAAAAAACAAACAATTAAACTAATTGTTTTTTAAAGGTCAATGCTATACAAGTTTTAATTATGAAACGTTTATTATTTTTCAGTGTCAAAAAACTTGTGAAACTTATGGCGCCTTTACATGTCGTTCAATTAGTTATGATATGGTTACGGGTATTTGCTCCCTGAGTGGATCCGACATGTCGACAACTTCAACGAAAATGCTGAGAAGTCATGAGAACAAGGTGTATGCACAAAGAGTCCCATGTATAGACAGTAAGTACATCATATAATATAATTTCGTAACTTTAAAAAATATCCTTTGTTTTGGGTGGCTTGGCTTGGCTGGTTGGTACACAGGAAATGAGCATCTTTCAAAATGACATCCGGCTATTTTAAGACGAAAAAAAATACATAAAATGAAATTAGATTTTTTTTGCCTGGGACTTGAGACAAAATGATTTCCTGGTTTTGAACTAATAATAATCGGATTACTTAACAAAGCTACATAACACTTTTGTTTTTTCGTAAAAATATCCATTTAAAAAATTAGATTAGGTCCACCCACCCACGCTTTTTTACAAATTTTCACGGTCAAAGTGTTATTTTTACACAATAAAGTTGTAAAGTAATCTTGTGCGGTTCCTGTCACCTGTCGCTCTCTCTCTCTCTCTGCACCTGGTTGACAAATGACCAAAACTTTATAACAAAAAGATGCGACCACGCCTACGCATTTTTTTCAAACCAACACGAAAGAGTGAACATAATCGATTTAATATGAAAAAGAATGCTTTAAATTTTTTAACTGAATGAATTTTTGTAAATAGTGTCCTTGGAATGTAATGGGGAAACAATGATAGCAAAACTGAAGACACACTCGCCATTCTACGGGAAAATGTACTCGTCCGCATTGTCCACAGACTGTGAGGTGTTTGGCCATGGAAAGATGACCACAACGATAGAGTATCCATTAAGCAGTTGTGGGGTTTACAAGTAACTTAAAAAAAAATATTGGGCGTAATATTTTTTCTTTGAAAAAAAAAACAATCAATTATTTTTTTGAATTAAATATTTATTTTGAAGGGACGCGGATGGTAGCTTTGTAGGGAATTTAATTGTGCAACAGCACCCCTTAATCCAGAAGAGGGGCGATGCGGCATTTAGATTAGTTTGTACATTTCCGGAGACGAATCGAACGCTAACCCAAACTTTGGGATTTGAGAAGGAGTCGGAGTCGAGATTGGTGGAGGCGAGCTCAGCCCCAGGGCCTGTGTTGGGGATAGCCACGTCAGTAATAAATGCGACGGCAAAGAGCCCTTCGGTCGTGCTCAAGATTTTGGATAGGAATGGGAATGATGTGAGTGGGGTGAGTTTGGGGGATGAGCTCTATTTTGTGGTGGAGATTGAGCCGAATTCGGCGTATGGGGTGCTGGCGAGGGATTTGATAGCGAAGAGTGGAACAAATGAGGAGGAAATTACATTGTTGGATGGAAAGGGATGTCCGGAGGATGCGGCGATTTTTCCTCATTTGAAGAAATGGGGGCATGATGGGTCGAAAAGTTTGAGGGGGAGATTTGAGGCTTTTAAGTTTACGAATGATGCGGTGGTGAGGTTTCAGGTGTATTTACAGTTTTGTAGGAATGAGTGTCCGGCGGTCAAGTGTGATGGGGAGTTGAGCCATGGGAGGAGGAGGAAGAGGAGAGGGGTGGAGAAAGGAGGGGAAAGGGTTATTGAACTTCAAAAGGAGATTATTGTGAGTGGGCCGCTGGAAACGTCGTCGAGTGTGCAGAAGGGGAAACGGTTGGAAAGTGTGCATCAAATAGGTAAGATTTTCGAAAAAAAAATCGAAATTTGAAAATTGAAAGTTTCGAAATTTGAAAATTTTGAAACTTGAAATTCGAAAATCGAAACTTTTGAAATTTTAATTATTATATTTGTTTTGTTTTTTAATAGAAAATGGAAGAGTGGTCTGCATCCCGAAGAATTTAATGTTTGCGGCTATCATAGGCTTTTGTCTGTTACAAATCGTTATTGTGTTCGCTTGCGCGGTGGCAGTGTGCCAAAGGGGCAAAGAGAGAAAGTTTGGAGGAACGTCGGGAGTGGATGCAGCAGCATACAGGGCTGGAGGCGGAGGTGCTGACATGTTTTATCACCATCGACCCTCCAACACCAATAGTATTATGAATACGTTAAGATCACTACATGCATTTAGGGAATGATGATGATTGTCATTTTTATGAAAATGATAAGCTGATACATCGAAAAAAAGATAAGCTCTTAAAACTAATTAAAATTAAGAGCAATTTTTTTGTGATTTTAGGCTAAAAATAATTATCATTTAAATTAATGATAACGACTTTACTGAAAAATGCAATAAGTATTATTTTTTGAGGGGGTGGATAAAAAATATATAATTAAGTAATTAGTTAATTGTTTTTTTTAAAGATGAGGGGCCATTAATTTTTAATTAAAATTTAGTTAAACGTATCTTAAAGTTTAAACAAAGTAATTCAAGTTCTTCATGTTTTTTTTACTGTACCTTCTCAACCCACCAAAAGTATTAAAACTGTAATAAAAAACGCCTAAATAATTTACTCATTTCATTTACCTAATTAAGATAATTATACCAATAGTTAAATGTAAAATAATATGTATCTAATGTGTAAATACCACCGTTTTATGATTTTTTACCCAAAATAAAATTTAATATTCCAAATAATTAAATTTAGTAGCACAAAATTTTATTTCAAATTTTTAATTATACAAAACAATCATGTTAATTGACTTGATAGTAGTTATAATTTTTTTTTCTCAATTATTTTTTCCCCACCAACTCTACAAACTCATTGACCCTTGCCAATACCCCATTCATCACATCAAAAACTGACAAGGCCATCTCCACCGCTTTCTTCTGCTCCTCCAACGGCACCTCCGGAGGGAAATCTGATGATTCTCCTAACTTATCATTTTTCACCTCCACCTCCAACTTATCTTTCATTTCCTCCCTTTCCTTTTTCTGTTTCTCCACAGCTTGTGGATCCTTTAACTCCTTCAATTTCAACTGATAATGCGCCCTGGACAGCTCCAATCCCTTAAAAAGGGGCTCCAACATTTTCCCCTTTACTTCCTCCAAATATGCCCCCATTCCCAACAACCCCCATCCACCTCCTCCCCCTCCCCCACTTGCCCCCTTTTCCCTTATTACCAGGTACAGAAATAAATTCAATGCTGAGATAATCTGCTCCTTGTTCTCCATCAGATCTGTGGTCACCCCATGTTTCAGATAACAAGTAAGTCTCAAGATTTTGAGTAGACTCTTCCCCTTAAAATGCTCTCCCATTTCCTTACTCCCTTGCTTATCATCCAATGATAACCTTATACAGTCTTTTAGTTGTGTGATCACATATCCCTTCACCCCATCATTTTCAATTCGATTCGCCACAAACAAAATAAAGTCATAGATCCCCTTCGGCTCAAATCTCCACATCAACTTTCTCAACACCTGAAGCCCTTCCCTCCTCACAAGCTTATCTTCACTATACACCGTGTGATAAGCTACAGTCTCAATAAAATCCGAAATGTCCCCTGTTTGAAGTAAATGGCTGTCTAGTCGAAGCTCCTTCGTGTTCCAATCAATTCCCTCCAATAATTTCTGCGCCAATAAAAAACACTTTAAAAGGGATACTGGTCCAGTGGCCTTGTTAGTTCCTCCACCCCCACCCACTTCTTCACCACCTCCATCCCCTCCGCCACTTAAAATGGGACACATGAGCCTCACACAGGAAAGAAACACATGCGATGGGGAATACACAGAGGGAACCAAGTCCTTATTCAAACCCTCCACGTAAATAAGATAATAATAGTTGACCACAGAGCTGAAATCCACTAAGCACTCGTCTGAATCCCCATCATCACTTTGGTTATCTTCTTCACCCCCGACGTAAATTGGCTTGTTTTTTAGGGAGCCAGCCTGCTCCAGAAATAACTTTCTGTTGGACCACTCCATGTAATAAGTGGGATACTGGTCCACTAAATGGAGGAAAGCCATAATACGTTCTGTGACCAGTCTGGCGTCACATTTTTCAAGAATACTGGCAACAGCTGGTTTACTGGTCTGGGCAGACTTTTCCTCTTCTGACTCTGAATGCAAATCAAAATGAAGAAGGGGATCTCCCAAAAGTTGGACAAGATGGTCCCTCAGAATATCCTGTTGTTTAAGAATACTTGACAAGGCAGACTTATCATCGATGGCAGATGATAAGATGGCCACCCTTTCATTCCAAAATTGACGAACAAAAGGATCGTAAAAGTTGCAGTACTGATTGTAAATGAGGAGGGTTTCCTGGATTTTCGGGTTCTGTTCCAAGATAAGCTGTGCTTCCCTCGGGGAGTTGCTGATGGATGCATGGGTTATCTTCAGGTTTTGGGGAAACTTGTGCTGGGATTTGATGTGAGAGTTGAGTATACTCAAAACCCAGGAAAATGAGTGTTCCCGTTTCTTTGGCAGGTGAAGCATCACATGTTGAAGGGGAGGCAACAAGGAGGAGAATTTGGAGGAGGGGCGATGGACAAACATTTCCGCCTGCTCGAGAAGACTGATAAGGGCTTCTTTGGGACGGACTGTTCGGACGACATGCATTAGCATGTCTTGACAAGCGACCAGGGAGTCTTGGCAGGGACAGAAGGCGATACCATATTCACAAATGCGGGTGATTAAATCCATCCCATAGGTGGACACCTTCAGTTGGTTATCGGGATTGAAGATGAGGGATAAGCAGGAGTCGTAGTCCTTGTTTTGGAGGAGTTCCTCCACTTCTTCGCTGAAATCCATTTTCGATGATGATGGGTTGGTTGCGTGGGTGGATGTGGATGATTGTGCTGTAAAAAT
>JAQFZH010004876.1:0-11324 GCA_034695485.1 Entomobrya nivalis
TGTGAACTTTTTGTTCAAAAAAGGGGGACATAGCGTGCGTTTAGGATGCACGATATTTTTTCCCCATTAAAAATATACAACATTTCGTGGGAAACCATACTTCAAACATACTTTAGTAAGAAAATTTACTACATTCTCCTTTCCTTGTCGAAATATATTCACATGTCTCGGAATTTCAATATGAATATGAAAATTTCTTTATAATTTTTACTCATTAGATATTTTTAATACACACTGCATGGCTTAATACGACAACATAAAAACAGCAATCCATAATATCCTACCCGTTCGAAACTTAGACTCGCTTAATGTGAAAATATAATATTTTTCTCTCCTACTAAAAAAATAAATATTAAATGCCATTTATGCTAGTCGAAAGTATACATCAATACAGCAGTACATACATGTACAGTTGGTTTAGTAAACACATCTGAAAGTTAGTAGCAAGATAACATTATCAATAAAAGTACCAAATGGAAGTCATTAGTAAGATTTTTTATTAATTTTATTATAATTTAGGTAATGCAAGATAGTACATCAAATTAAGTACATACTTAAGACAATTTCGCACAAGCAACTGTAAATTCCGGCCAAAGATTTCAGCTACATGAAGATTTGTGTTTTTGTAGAAGGTTAACCTTACAGTTAAAATAAGTTTATCATAAATTAAAACTAATATGTCAAAAAATTATGTTGGTAATAAGTGGGTTAGCTCAATGTCGTTTGTAATAGTGTAGTCTGAATTCGTAACAAATTTGGGAGCTGACCGAATAAAAGCGTTTTCATGGATTGTCATAGTAGCACGTCCAATTTTGATTGTTGTGTCGACTGCACCGAGTTGGTAGGCCCTAAAACAATTAGTATAATTTGCTGTTTTATTCTTCTATAATAAGTACACGAATACCAAATATAATTATAATGAAATTACTGTTATATGTAAAACGTTAGCCACGGAAGTTCCCAAAGTTAGAGCTATAAATAGGAAAAAAAGTCCCTCCAAGCCAAGACAAGTCTCGTGTACCTATACCAAATACATAATAGACAGTAAAGTTTACCAATTAAAGTTAAACTTTTCAAATAATTACTAAATTATTAAAAATTACCAGTTTTTAATCTTTTGATAAATTTATTTTAACGTTCCTGACCACCAACTTGTTATGTGATTTGTTTGTTTGAGTTTAAACATGTCTATCATGATTATCTTGTTGTCTAGAGTGGACGAGAGTAGCTTATTTGACTTTGGATATCGTTTGGCACAATACATTTTAAAGCACGATTCCACTCTTTACATTGCATACATTTTATTTAATAATACAGAATAAGTCATGGTAAACCAGAATGGTATTAATTAACAATATAGTATTACATTCGTTAAAAATATATCAGTGTTTACATTATTTATGTTAAGATACTGTAAAATGTTGTTCTGATTATCAATACTTGATAAGTAATTTTAAATCATTTCATATTTATCAAGTTTTATTTAAACTTACTTATATGTCTCAGATAGCAAATATATAATGATTCTACATAAATTCCAGTAAACATTTAAACAAAATTAAATAATTTAACCTCAATTTTAATAAGTACTAAAGCTTTTACTCTATTCCATCTTTTTGGGTCTGAAGTCGGTGATTATCACAACTGTTGATGCTTTTGTTCCGGTGTTTCTCCCTTTTCATTTTTAGCTTGAATATCGGCACCCATGTCAATCAGACAATCCCTAACTTCCACTTCCTTGTATAAATGTAGCGGAGTGTTTCCATTAGCATCCCGATCGTTTACCCCGGCTCCGTTTTCAATCAAGTATTTGGTTACCTTAATACTTGTAAAACTACGGTTAGCAGCAGACAAATGGAGAGCAGTTTGGCCCTTATCAGTTTTAGCTTGTACATTCGCTCCCTTTTCCACTAAAACCTCTACTACAGGTAACCTATAATATGACGATGATGCCGCATAGTGTAAAGGAGTCCAGTCATGTTCATCACGAGAGTTAGGATCCAATTCCAATGACAACAGATATTGTACCATGTCCATTCTTCCATATTGTTCGGCAGCGTGTAGCAAGCTTCTATTCCGCATTCCTGTCGCATTGTAATCAAGTCCAAGATTTACAAGTTGCTGCAAATTGATCAAATTGTAGCCCTTTACTGCCGAAAACAATAAGTTTTCGCCGTCCTCATCCTTCATGTTGATGTCAATGCCCGGAACATCAAGTAGCATCTCCAACGTCTCCGGTAAAAGTGTAGCCCTTTTAATAATTGTTCTCAGGGGATCTCTCCATTTCTCTTTGTTATGAAACAAATATTCGGCTTTGCAGTCCCTCAAAAGATAATGAACTAGTTCGTGGTAATCGCTGGGTGACATGTGATATGCGGCACACATGGCACAATTCTGACCATCTTCATCTACACCGGTTAGATCTGCCCCGAACTTGACCAGTAATTTGAAAAACCTCAAATCTAAATTGAGTGTAAGCAAAATACGCGGAGTTTCATGAATTAAAGCGGACGCTTTGTTGAGCAGTAGATGCAGAATGTTTTCTCTTTTCTCAATATCATTACTAAACCGAACGCATGTTTTCAAGATTCCTTGGTGTTCAAGTGGAATCGTGTCCACAAAATACTCCACAGCTTCATAGTTAACATAATGGACTGCCATTTGCAACAAGGTGTCACGATTATTGGGTGTGTTAATTTGCGCCACGTCTAACTTCAGCACTTCCGTCAAAATTTGGATGCAGGAACGAAACATCTTGCTGGTGGAGTGCATGATGCAAACTCTTAAAAGCTCGTAACTGTTCTCATTAGTGAAACATTCGAGAATTCGAGAGTTTTCGCATTTTATCAAAGCTTCTCTCAGAAAAGAAAAAATGTTCAATAAGTTATGTTGACAGCATGTACACAAAATGCAAATGAATTCTTTTTGTGAAATCGAAGAACAAAAGGCAGCTCCTTTGCAATTCAGCTCTTCAGAAGGGTTAACTTCTCCAAGAGCAAAGTTAAAGAAGGAGACAATCACAGGATGCAAAAATTCATATCATGTGTATTGGCATTTCAGGAGCAATTTGAGTATTGACATTGAATTGCAGTTTGTTTCTTCGCTCATCTGCATTATTTTCTTATCCTGTAACTTTGTGGAAAAATATTCCGCAACGAGATATTCAGCAAATGTTCGATGGATAAACTCTAAGGCTTCGTTTGAATGTTTCTGGATGATTCCGACCCTTAAGATTTCGGGAGATATGAGCAAATGTTTAACATTCTCAAACAGGGTATCTTCGTGGAAACGATTTGTTGGATAAAGAAGACTCAGTGCGTGCCAAATATGAACCAATTTGATTTGATCGAATTCTTCTTTGTTACTGGCAACAAGGTTGATTTTCTTTTTAATGAACTTTTGATACATTACTGATATTTTCAGGGGAACGTCTGAAAAGCTTCTTCTTTTGATTGCGTGACATGCAACTTTGTCTGCGTACACCTCCGCAATCAGCTGACACAAAAGTGGTTTTCCGGCTATTTCTTTGTCATTTTTTGTGACTGATTTGTTTACAGCTTTGAGACAACTAGTGGCATAACTTTGAAGAGCAAACTGGTCTGAATCGGGTTTCCTGTTTTGCCAAAATTGAACCAAAAAGTTGACTTGGTTTTGCTGGTTGAATGGCAAAATGTCATAAGCAACCACGCCAAGAGTCTCTTCTAGTTCTTGTCGCATATGAGGCCTAGATGTTATGTAAATCCTGACATTTGGAAAGTTCGTTGTGATTGATCGAAAAACCTGTTTTGTCCATTCAATTTTGTCGGCGGGAAGTTCATCAAAACCATCGAAAAATATTTCCATCTGAATTAGTTTAGCTTGTATCAACTGAAGGAGTAACTCCGGATTTCGTCTGGCGGGCAAAATATACTTAAACACATTGATAAGAGATGCTTCCGGTTTTAAAATGGTATTTGTGGCTTCCGGAAAAACGTCGCTAGGAAATGTAGTAAGTGGAATGAATACTATGATCTTCCCGGTACAGTTTTTGGTCATGAAGCGAGCAATGTTTGCAAGCAGAAATGTTTTGCCCATGCCAGGGGTATCGCAAATGCATACACTTGATGATGTATACTCCTTGGAAATCTGCTGTTGAACAAATTCATCTTCGGACATGTAAACGCGTTCTTTCCGAGAACCAAGTTTTTTTAGAATGTCCGATGCTGCAGATGTATCTTCAAGAAGGAAACGGCTTCCATCCTCCTCGTAGTTGATAAGATGAATTGGTACTTTTGCTAATTTCTTTAATTCACTCCAGTCTTCATTTTCGTCCAAGTGAATGAAGCGACATGTTATATTGGTTAGTTGGGAGCTTGATGTATCTGTAAAACATGGCTTTGCTATTCCAGACAGCTTGTATCTTGCTATGCAGTTTTTGAAGACGAATACATCAGAACAAGTTGCTTTGAAAATGGACTCGTCTATTTTAATTCGGTTGGACAGAAATCTGGAAACGTAGAACGGTGGCTTGGGTGGAACTGTGTTGTTGGTGAGAACAAATGTTCTTTGTTTTGTGACAAATGTATCGTAAATTTCCAGCTCACTGACCAGCTCAGCTCATAGCCTTAAAAACGAACATTGTCTGAGGTTTTCGTCTAGCTTATAAGCTACCTTAAAATTACTCTAAGGAATGATGATAAATATGTGACAGTTTTACAGCAAGTTAATTGCGATGAAAGCATCAAACAGCTTTAAACGTTTGTGCAGACTGTGAACGAGAAAGCTCCATGGATTCACACAAAAAGTACATGTTTATATATATGCAGTTCGCAACTAATTATAATTATAGTTGAATTTCACTTTACCTGTATGAAGTCCTGAGAAACTGCTGAATTTTAGATGTTATAATTAAGAATTAACTTGTATGTGTCAGTGAATGTCGAACAAAAATGAAACTGTTTTATAATCGTTGTAAAAACTATGCTTTATATTACTAACCTGATCAAGCTTTTTCTAGTATAAAGAAGAACGCAATAAGCTTATCCGTTTTAAATAAATGTTTACGTAACTTATAAGAGTTCACCTCAACACTTTTAGTCAGTTGTTCCTTATAACCCTTACGCATGAAAAGCTCTGTAAAAGGAAATGTCAATTCCTTGTCTGATAAAGCTATCGGTCACACTTGAACCAATATTTAATCAACAGAGGTTTGATGGCATCAATTAACAAGACAAACGTAAAGTTGAAAATGTAGATACCGGAGACTATAGATAAAATATATATTAAAGATAAAGAAAGTGTTTTTGCGAATGCATTACTTGCGTTCACAAATAACCTAGCGTCACTCTTGTTTTGGTATTTTAAGCCGTTGAACTCGTTTGAACCCGTACGTTTAATAAATACATAGTCGTTTACCTATCTTTTTATACATGTTTCTAGAGGCGAAATATTGAAGTCAAGGGGACTAAAACTACTTTACTGAAACTACTTCCTCTTACATTTGCATTAGCTCAGACAGTGTGCTAGTCCTCTACAGTTTACTCAACCATAATTTATTTTAAATAAATATTTATTTAAATAAAACCATTAAACTCTGAAATCTGAATGTAAACGTAGCGCCTTCGTGAATCGTACTAACACGTCCAATTTTGTTTGCTGTGTTGACTACTTTGGTACGTTTTAAAACAATTAGTATATTTTGTTCCATCATTGTTTTATACTATACGAATGTGTAATTTTTTAAATGTAATTATTTACCTTTATACTTGACACTTTTGTCATTGTAGCTCCCAAAAACAAGAATAATATCACACCAATCTTCATTTCAAACGCTTTTACGGAAAATAAATCCCCGTCAATACAAAAATGAATGCGAAATTTTAAGTGAACCGTATGCTGCGAGTGTATGAACTAAATGTTATGCGATAATGATGCTTTGATATGCATAAAAAGTCTTTTTATATGTCACCAAAGGTATGGCCGATGAACTGGCTCTGGAGTTCATTTCCAGTTAACATAGATATTTCACAAGTAATCATTGCCTCTCCTAACTATGTCGGTTTTCTTGTAAAAATATTAAAATGCGGCTAGTTTTTTATATCGTTGCTATTCATTTATTGCATTATTGAATGCTCACGAAATATCCATGTCAACTGGACATGAACTCAAAAGTCAGTTCGTTGGTTGCAATTTTGTGGCACATAAAGTTTAGTATCATACCATTTTTGCATAGAATTAGTTCATAAACTTGCAGCACATAATTAAGGTTATGTTTTTAGGCCACTTTAATTCATGCTGACCTTTTCTATTATAAAATTCATCAGGCTAAAATATAAAATAATCCTATTTGAATTGGCTAATGAACATGGTACGGGTCTTAATAAAAAATAAAAAGAAACGCATGTTATGTTGTAAAAAGATTTTGTCGTAAAACATATAAGTACAATGCTAATTGAATTGATAAAATACTAAATCTGCAACTCTCTAAATGAGGCATATTGAACTGTAGCTGTATCTCAATTTTTATGTTTTACCAAATCAATGGGTATTTTTCATTTATAATTATGAACTATAATTATCGCTTATAAACATTACGTTTTATAATCGTTTATGTGTTGTTAAATGCTTTTAGACAGTTTATTTTCTGGAGTTTTTATAATATGTAGAAACCAATGTTGTTAAAGGAGTTTTTAGAAACCATATCAAAATAGCGGATTTTCATTAAAAGGTTTAAAATGACAAAAATAATAAAATGGATTAAATGTAACCTTTCAAATCAAAGGGGTAAACGCGATTGTAACTAAATGTTTAACAATAAGGTATTATTTTGGATGATACATGATCAAATAAAACAAAAGTAAGTTCCAATGGGTTACTTTTAATGCAAATAATTTTCATAATATACATATTTTTCACCCTACTTATACGAAGTATTGTTTCACTTGTTAATTTACTTATTTAGGGTCCCAGTAAAAGTTTTGAATTAATAGAACTGGTATAATATATTAGTAGTACGTACTTATTTATCTAATGTATTTACAGAATATCTTACTTTAAATATTTTATTGCAAGTAAATACCAGCTGGACATCAACTTTGTTTGCAGCGATAAGCAACATCAATTGCTAAATCGAATAAATTCAGACATCATTACTTCATGAAAACTTTATGGATAAATGACAGACCGTTTTTGTTTCATGAAGTTACATCTACATTTTTGTTCAAGTAATTAGGAAAAGCTTTAGAAACTCTATGTATTTAAATAATTACAGACCATCGGAGAAAAAACCCAAATAGTCTATTTGAATTTAGTTATTTCAAAGTTAAGAAATAATGTGAGCAGTTTTCCTAATATTAGCTAGATTAAATATTAACTTTATATCACAATGATCTAATAACTAGATTTATAAATTAGATTGTTTGGGAATACGACCGAGGATACATACTAATAGTAACTTTAATTACTTCAATTGGTTCACACTTGATTTGTTCCTAACAAATTTGCAAGAAAACATTTTTTGACAAGGCACTCTATGGTCTTATATTCGTTTTGCAGGCTAAAAATCACAAAGGTACATTTTGCAAGGCAAACATTATTACAAGCATTGATACAATTGAGAGTGACATTTATTAAATTATTTGACTATTCATGCTTTCCACTGAACAATTTATCTACAACTAACACTCTTGTGTTTGCATTACTTACTGATAGCGTGATAAACTTCTTAGTTCTCTAAAAGCAATAAGCTCACAGTAAAATTAACTACCTGAATCATATGGTTTAGCAAAGTAGTTCGCTGCATGGGGAAAAATATTCCAATCTCCACTCTAATTGGTAGACAACTTAAGAATTGCTTTCGTTCAACTCTTTTTATGATACCATCACTACAACGACGGCTCCAATAAGTATTAAACTTACTACATTCTTCAGATGAAGCCATGGTGTAAGTATACAGACCCACGGTGATAAACAAACATGCAAAGTCAAATCCACCAAACGTAGATGTCAGAATTAGAGGGAAATTGGAATGGAATTTAATGCAGACCAAAGTCATGACAATGTTAATACACATGCCCACTGTCATAATAAATGGGAAAAATATAATTCCAAATGAATTGTATTCCTTAATAAACAGGAAACTCTGCTTGTACAAGTTAAGTGCCGTTTTAAAGCTTACATTAGAACTATATCCTGACCGTAACATAAACTGAGACTCGCAAAGTACAGTACAAATGTAATATAAAATCTTGGCTATTTTAGCAGTCATATATATTCCCATTGTTAACATGTAAATTGAAGAAATTCCAGTAAATAAAAGAGAAGAAGGTTGAGATGGAAAAATAAAGGAATGGATCAAGTGTAAAGGAGTGGTTTTGCAAATAAAAGGGGATAATGCAATTGTGACTACACCAAGAATAACGTTAGAAGTAGCACTTTGAATGATTAGTTCAAACAACAGTGAATTCCATCGACTCCCTTTGATTCCCAGGATTGACCGTTTGTGGTAAAATATTCTTGATTGATTCATCACCCAACAGGAAGCGTTACTACGGTAGCTAAATGTCCATGTTGACACAAGACCAAGAAGGAAGAAGACCAAGTTAAGGGACCGAAGAACTACTTTAAGGATTTGAAGTGGGACACTGCTTTCATCGTCGCTCTCTTCACGTGGTAAGATGAATTGAATTAGAAATGCGAAGCAAATTAGAATGTTGTTCAAAGTTATTGCTGTGGAATAAATGATATTGAAATTTTTATGCAAATAAAACCTGTCACTTGACTTTGAATATTTGACGATATGAGGTCCTATTTCTTGCACGACGAGATGGAATCGAAGAAGTGTTCCCCACATTGTTATAAATTTGTGTGTTTTCTTTAAAAGAACAAATGGATATGGTCAGTGTTCCGAGATGGTATTTACCAGGTGGGAAATATAGTGGGAAATAATGGGAAATAGTGCCTAGCAAAATTTTCTGCTTTTTGTGGGAAGTGGGAAATATGGGAAATACAAGTCTCATCGCTTAAAAGCTAAGCATGATCATTTAAAAAGTACTCAAATGCTCTAAAATTTGTTAGTTAAGCAGAGAAAAATGTTATTCAAGAATTAATATTGGTGTAAAAATGAATTTTACTTTGGTATACAAATATAACGTGTATCACATGTAATGTTGGATCGAAAATACATAAACACAAAAAAATTAAAGAAATTCTGTGTGTTGCTTTAATGAGCTAATTAATTACTTAGGATTCAATGTAACGGTGTTCTGGAGCCGTGGAAGCTCAAAAATTCATAAAAACAGACCTATCCTTGAATTTCCCAGTTTACTTCCCATTTACCATAAATTCCCGGTATTTCCCATTATTTCCCACCTGGGAAGCATTTCGGCTATTCGTAGTGGGAAATAGGGAACACTGGATATGGTGAACTTCGGGGTTCAATGGTCTGGACAAGATTAAGAGCTTTGTATTTTTTAGAACGATAACTTTCGTTTGCGCTTCGTGTAGAATTTTTCCTTTAGAAAATTATTAGCATAGCAATTTTTAATTAAACCCAATAATATAATTAGTTAAGCATCTGTGACGCAAATGGTGCTATTGATTTGCCCTTTAGGTAATATACACGTGGAAGTAATATCAGTGTTTTTCTGATTCAAATCTAATTCAAAATTTATGTTGGTATTCTTCAAATTGGCCAGTATAGTTAAATTTTGATTGTACTTGTAGTTGTATGCATAAATATATTAGTACATTAAAGTTTGAGTATCGAACAAATATTTGATAATTTTAGTGACTAAGCCGGGGTTACAATTCAATGTTATGCATAATACATAGACATCAGTATACTATTTAATACCAGTTATTCAATAAGCTCTATAAACAGGAAGGCAATTGAATTGATTATGTAGGACTACTAAATGATTCCACTGTTTTTATAGAAATTAACTTGTGAGCGGTATTAGCGAGTTTAGCTACGAAATAATGCAAAATAATATTTGTTGTTCTCACCGCAGAACAAATTGAGGCAAGGGTTGTCATTATTCCAAAATAATTGACTATTCCATTTTATATTAACTACGATTGCGAAAGCTTCGTAGTTAATTATTTCACTATCCCATACTTGTGTGTGTTTGTGTCTGTATACACGATTTCTCGAAATTTATTTGACCGATTGAAAAATTATAGATGGGTCGTATGTCTGTTTAGTTGTTCAAAAAATATGCTTCGTGACAAACATAAATAGTAATTATACAAACTCGCATTTTACTAACTGTTTTGCAGCGTATTACGTGAGTCTGATGTAATGTAATTTCATGTCTTGAATTTTTTTGTGTGAAATTATTTTGCTCGTTTCAACAAAATTGACGATTAATTATTAACTAAATACGTCATCTTGTTTTTTTCATATTGAAAAATTTAAACTCGGTGTTAGGACATATTATTTTCTTCTATAACCAAAAAAATTAACAATTACATCGAATTTTCCTTTAAACAAATATATTCAACACTACAATACTACGTGTACATTAGTTTCAGTTTAGTAAACACAACTGAAAGTTATTAGTATCAATTACAACACTACATGGAATTTATTTGTAAGATTTTTTTTATTGAGCTAGTGATCTTTTACGGAGGATATTATATCAATGACATTTTTACACAGACAACTATAAATTACAGCCAAAAATCTACGCAAGTTCAATCTTAGTATTACGCAGAAGGTTGAACATATATTTAAAATAATTTTGTCACGCAAAAACACAATTTTTTCAAATGTTTATGTTGATAATAACTGGATAAGCTTAACGTCGTCCAGTAGCATAATCCCAATCCGTAACGATTTGGGGGTTGACCGATTACAAACGCACCGTCTTGGAGAATGGACATAGCAGCACATCCCACCTTGATTGTTACGACTAAGGCAGCGAGTTGGTACGGCGTTGAAAAATTAGTAAATTTTGTTTTAGCATTGTTTTATAATACATGAATGTCAAATAATTATTATGTAACTACCGTTACATGCGTTGCTGTTATCTTTGCCATTGTAGCTCCTAAATATAGAGCTAAAAATAAAAGTAAAATCTTTAAAAACTTCATTTTAAATATATTTCGCCGAAAATAAATGCCACTCATTGCAAAAATGTAAGCGAAATTTTAAGTGAACTGCATGCTGCAAGTTTATGAACTAAATATTATGCGTTATTGGTACTTACTTTTTAGATGCATCAAAAGTCAGTCTATATATCACAAAAGATATGACCGATGAACTGTCTCTGGAGTTCATTTCAAGTTGACATAGATACTTCCCAAACATTCATTGCGTCTTTTGAGTGCGACGGTTTTCTTGT
>JAQFZH010004877.1:0-11324 GCA_034695485.1 Entomobrya nivalis
ATTTTATTATTTTGTCAACAAAAATAATTGTGCGCATTGTAAGAAAAGTTCACCTTTTCAATGTGTTAATCATGGGTTTTCCATACTGTATGTTGGGCTTTCTAAAAAAAAGTCATACATAAAAAAGACAAGAGGGGCACAAAATATATAGGAGTGTTGTGAATTTGATTTTTAGTATAAATATTTCTTTTTAGAGCGTATAGTTAAATTGATAGATATAATATATATATATATATATATAAGATCGTAAAATTAATAGTTAAAGTGGAAAAGTAGAGATTTAGAAAAGTTATATATATTCCTTTTCTTTTCACGTGGTACTCTCAAGCGTTATTTATTGTACGACACATTCTTATTGTATATTATGTATGTTATTATTATAATTTAACATTTTCGCATTATTTTTGGCAATAAGGATGAAAAAACGACTATAGATTCCGCATGAAACTAGCTTACCTGAATGGCGACTTTCCACGTTCTTTCTTTTTGCTATCATCTCCCGGGGCAAGCAATTCTCCACGGGATAATTCGCCACGACCATAGTCGGAATCTACACGGATGTAATTGGTGGATTGGTAGATGCGGAATGCAGAGAATCAGACGTGTGTGCAATAACAAGGGAATTGGTTGCAAAAAAGGATAAAAAATCAGTCCCAATGATCATATAAAAAAGTGAAGACAAAAAAATTGAAACGAAATGGTATTGTTTGTGTAACGAATAATATCATTTCTAGTAAAGTATCTTGTCATACATGCAAATTTCAATGAAAGAGAAAAGAAGAATTATAATATTTATGTATTATTAGTACCCTTTAGTCCTGAATCTGGATCACCTTCAGCGGCATCTTCCGAATAGCCCCGTTGGAGCTCTGTGTATTAAAAGTATACAAGCCGGAATGGCCAAATTTTTTCCGGTTATGGTTTTCAGGGAGTTCATTTTTTCGTACGAATGAACAAGGTAATTTTGATTTCATGTAAGAACAATTATTTTTTATTAAGTGAAGATTTAAGGATTATTAGGTCACTTACATACCATATTCTACGGTCTAGAAATTCTTTTACTAACCTTTTATATCACTCATGGTGAACCCGGCCTTTTGAATGGTCTGTTCAAGGTTATTGGTTCGGATATACTGACCAGTGGCACGAAGACGATGTTGGCGTACTCTAATATCTTGCCATCTTCGATTTTTTTCGTCCTCACTACATATTTTTTCATGGATTAGTTAGTGAAGAAGATGGCATTCTTAGATAATTTAGCAGAAGTAATAAAATTTAGCACAAAGGTTACAAAAAAGGAAATAGTTATAAAAGTAAAATGTGTAGATTTGTATCTTGGCACACAACACAAATATATATAAATTTGAAAGCAATCCTGTCGTAAGTTTCATGCGTATAAAAATTGCCTACAAAGAGTAAAGAGTAAAAGCTCATGAAAAATTCCAAAGCACGGTCCGCATTCTTGCAGAAAACATAAATTTTTTGGTGTGCCCAGCTATTTGGCCAGGTGTGCTTCTTCACAAAGAATATTAAGTAGCACACAGCAATGTGTCAGCCCTTTTTTGTTCTTACTCTATGAATTCATCCAGACAGATGACAGGAAGTGAAAGTCGGAGAAATTCCCAGTTAGCCTTTTCCATTGTTTCAAATGTTTTGTGACTAAGACGGAGACTCGGTGGAGTTTCAGAGCCAGTTGGAATCCTAACTACATCAATGCTCGAGTCCTCGCCATCATCAATGTTTTCGAAAATGGGCTGATCCTTAGTGTACCAGAATGTCATTGGGCGATTCATATTCCTGCACGAATAAAAGCCATCAGGCCAAAAGATCATTACAATCCTAAGCTCACAGAGAAATGTATAAGTACATATTGAGCCATTGCATTATGTATGTAGCCCCCATAAAAATCTATGAACGTTGCATATTTACGAAGGGAAAGCTCACGAGACAGGCTTTTATGAGATGAAATAAGGTATTGTTTAATGTTCCATGAGCTACAAAAACAATCGTTAGTTCCTGTCAGATAGCTACTGTTTGAAAATTCGATTACTTTTGTACACCAATTTTGCTTCATATTCATATTTTCATAGAAAAATTAATAAGAAAATACGATGTCGTTCCATGTATTGTTGATATTGTCAACAAATTTCACCTCGATTGCCGATTTAGCTGTAAGTTTACTACGTTTGGGATCATTTCCGAAAGAGCATATTCTTATGTTAATGTCTAACGTTTTGGCGAGCCTGGGTCTATTCTCCTTGAATTATTTTTAAAAACTTTCTTATGGCAGTCTATTATTTATTTATAAATACTTACACACAGAAAGGTTCATATCCTTCCTGAAGACCACAGGTAGTGAAGAACTTTAAAGCATTGACATCATGTCCAAAGCAAAATCTGGCCCGTTGCCCTATTCCAAGAGTACAAGCAGGAACAAAACCTTCGCCTTGCACGTCTGTGAATGCCGTTTCACCTCCCAATGAATCCATTAAGAGCTCACCATTCAATGAGAAACCTGTTGGGAGTTTTTGGGTGAGTGCCAGAAAAATAAAATTTGTGTTAGAGCGTTGTCGCCGTAAACAGTCTATTCCTTATCTTCTTCATCTTCTCATTTCCCAAAAGTTATTTTCACCACTCACAAAAGCAATATTCTCTGTACATTTTCGTTATATAGACCAAACACAGAGATGGTTAGCAAATTTGTGTACTATGTTTAACTGTTTGTGTATATTTTTAGCACTTTGCTGCGAAAAAGTATCATACATATTTTTTTCTGTTTATGTACCATTCATTATGTTTTGCATATAGTTTGAATGAATGTCTTTATTTTAAAGCGTGCCAACAGCGACTGGTTAAGATTTGTTTTTTGGACAGTGAAAACTACTTTATTCACAAAAAAGCGTAAAGCAATTTGATGAATGGTTTTTATGAAAAAAAATCATTCTAGAGAAAAACTAGAATTATATTATTTAAAATCACACAATAAAATGACAAAAAGTCACACAACGCATTTCTAGGTGAGGTATAGCGAGTCCAATATGTAAACTGCTTGTTATTTAGCAGCACAACATGGGCAATATATACAGAAGCTGTGTTTTACATACGTACTAAATTACAGCAGGAAAAATTCACTTGCAATATGGTTTGGAGAAAGGAAAACACTTTTTGAATGTGTTACATTTTTTCTGCAGAATACTATGAATCGATTAAGGGTTGTAAATTGGCGACTAATGAAGGAATCACGTTCGTCTTTTTCTCATTAATGAGCACTGCGTTGCAATTACTTACATGTTTCCAAATTATATTGTACATCCGTTGGAAAAACGTGGCTGACTTCAGTACGTTAAAAACAATGGTACGCAAACAACACTAACACTACGCAATTCATTAATTATTTCTACATTTCTAAACGAAAGCTTCTTACTTCACTGTAAAAGCTTACATTTTGACGAAGTTGAAACACTGCATATTATACTTTTGGCATAATTATTTTTATAACTATTTTTCTAGTTTTTCCCTATAAAACTAATTATTTTTCTAAAGTAACACAGTTTGCGTAATAATCTACATTTTAGTTCTACCAGATCAACAACAGCATTCCAATCTGAAAAAACTCACATATTTATTACCTAAGTTGCTTTTTTCGTCCTATATTTAAGTTACGAGCAAACTTTGGTGTGTTGTGATTATTGTAAAGTGGTTGTGAAATTATTATTGACAGTAAACAAAAAATAGTTTTAGATCAGACACGAAAACAGTGAAAAATCAATTACTTTTATCATATTTGCATATACATAAGTTTATGTATCTACTATATGCTCTACTTTTTTGTATAATTATGTTGGTAAATATACTCAATCAAAAATTCTTTCTCTTTTGTGTGTGTGTGTTGTGTAGCAGTGTACATGTGGGATACTTACTGATTGTCCTGTCAATCAAATCAAGCAGCACGCCGACCACATCTCCTTCTTTCCATTGTTTTCCATACGATTCCCCAGACCCCACACATATTTTTTCCTCCTTTTATATTTCGCGAGATTGATAGGGAACATTTATATAGACAGAGATGTACAATAGGGATAAACGAAAAAAATAAAAAAACAAAAAATGATCCAAGCAAAAATGCGGTTTCCAATTTGTGAAATAAAAAAAGGTTCGTTCGGGTGAGAAAAATTGAAGGGAAGTGAATAAAAAATAATTGAATTGTTGGTGAAGCGTTTAAAGGGACAGAAGATAACAGCAGCAGGGCAGTTGTGTGTAGTACGAAGGTACATTTAAACATGAAAAAATAAAATATCGAAATTGATTCACTTTCCATTACAATTACATATACATTTTATGCATGATTTGTTAATTTATCATTTGTAATAATAGGGGAAAGGGGTAAAGGGAATGACATACAATTTTTTTTTTGAATTTCATATTGACGTATTCTCAATATGTGTTGTTAAATTAAGTAAGTAATTGTAAAATTGATAGGGAAAGTTTCGGTATTTCTCATTGGTAGTCTTAAACATGCATATTATTATTTGTTTGAAGGAAATATTTCGAGTAATTGTTAAAAAGGATTCTGCTGGCTTGATTTGCTACTTATTGTTTGGAGATGGGGTGAGTACAAATTTAGCTACAGTAATGGTCAAGTTACGTTTTAATTTACACAAATTTACATCTTCATATTTTATGTGAAAAGGTGCGCATTCGCATTTCATTGGTTGCATTCAATTACCCTAAGACATACAATAATGCATTCAGATGACATTTGCTGAGCAAACACGCTAGTGGAACATTAATCGATTTTGAATTTATAACATAAATTGCACAGAATGACACATATCACATTTGTCATTTTTTCAGTCACATTACCTCTATATTATACAATAGCCACAATGACAATGAGCGTACACATATATGTAATTTAAGTGGAAGTGAAAGTAGATTAACTTTAGAAAGCTACGTTAACTGTACAATATGGCGTTTCATAAGGAGAAGTAGGAACTTTTTTTTGAATATCAATATATTAAGGCGAAAGAAGCCATTACGAGGAAAATATTATATACACATTGACGTAAAATGTTAAAAATAATAAAGTTTAGATGCAGGCCTTATCTGATTAATTTACTGGTTTGTACAATTTGCCGAGAAAACCACAAAAAGATGGTTGAAGGGATACTTCATGTGATTTACATACATATAATACAGCTTGCACAATATAAAAAATATGTTGTCGAATGAAATATTTCTGTGATGTAGAGTTTATCTTGATTATGTATGATGAATAAGAATATAATAGTTTTTGGCAAAATGAGAGAGAATTAATACAGCAAAGCGTATATAACGAATGTAAATTGTATAGATCATTACTCGTACAAACATGAAAATATTTAATTTAAAGCTGAAAAATAGTTTTCTTAGATTAAACTATTGTACAAATTTTTAGATAACTCACTCATTGACTTATTCTCCACATCTATCATGCAACCAATGATATCCCCACTACGGGGAACCTTTCCGTAAGGTTCACTACTACCATTATGGAACTTTTCACTCTGTAAATTATACAATAAGCAATTTATTCCTTGAATTGGACATCATTGTTATCCATCTATAAAAGCTGCAGTAGACATTGCGATATTACTCATATTATGCATGGAAAATTAGTAAACATGGTTTATTTGCATATAAGATTTACAGCGCATTTAATAAATTTTTAGATGCATTTGGGATTTAGGAAAAGGAAGTATTTTTTATGGACCAGCATTCTGTATTACACAGAACCTAACTGATTATTGGACCGGAAGAAATACAAGTTAGATAAATATGACATGTGGAAGGAAATAAATCCGTGTTCAAGTGGAATTGAGGAAAGGAGGGTAGGTCGTGTCTTTGTTGTGCAAAAAAGAGATTTAACCGCCTTACGTTATATCCGTCAAATGCCCAAGCATACTCATCGCTGCCAATCTGGCTCCCAGGCTTGCAGTCAACTCGTGCCCAGCCTACTCGCATGAGACCAGCCGTCATGACTTCGAACTCGTAGTACCTAAATTTAACGAGAGAAACGGCATGAAAACGTTCAAGTGGAAAGTATACAACTAGCACGTTGCGTGGTGGAAAGATAACCTTCCACTTTTTGTCTCGCAATTCATTTTTTTCTTCTCACTGCTATGCTAGCTCGTCTAGTGCTTTCATTTGCAGAGAAAAAAGTATTGGTCTGTCGGTGTACATAATAATGTGTATGTGTTCATGCTAGTCTAGTTAAAGAATTATTTTTTGGATTGCATACCATTTCCCAGAGGAGACAGCATAAGTCTTTTCTGCACGATATGTCCTAAAATCAGCGTATCGCTTCTCTTCCATTTCTCCAGTTTGCACTTCACACAAATAAAACAATGACAATAGAAAGAAGAATAAGTATAAAAAGAGAAAATACACAGTATGAAATAATAGAGAACCCAATAAAAGTGTTCTAGTTTTCAAGGAATGCAATCAATGAGCTTTCTTTCCCTTTACGTGCACCATTGAGAATAGAAAGCAGCAGCCACCAAAACCACTTATCCTACTGCTGCTCCCTGTGCTCTATATATGTGCACGCTATACAGATTATCAGCGATTATGTAAGCTTGCTCTCTTCATAATATTCATTTCAGGAGGAGCACTGCTACTCAAACCGTCCTGTCTCAAAACACCCCAATTAATGTTGCTCAACTGAAACCTTTCAGTTTCAGATTCAACTCTCTTTGGTAATAAAGTCAGAGAATCAACCATGAGTTTGGTGGTTATGATGACTAAGCAAAGCTGGAATAAATTTGCAAAAACTAACTGCATGTGGAATTTTATACGAAAGCTTAATATAGTACCTTCTTGAGCTTCTCCAGTTGGCGGTTCCAGCACATACCCGTACACCAAAAGAGTTCGCACTGTTTCACTTGCCGTGTCCCTGTGAAAAAATTACAAGTAAATGAGACTGCAGGTTTGCATACCAAGCATATTGTTACCAATACGGTAAAGAATTGGCTTTCGATTCATTCATTAAAGAAAATGTAAAGCTCCTCTTGAACAGAAGTAGTGGTAGTTATTTTCAATTTGTTGTACTCCCTGATAATACACAGACTATTCTGTCAGATTATTTATAGCTTTGTTCAAACATACCAGTTTGCCACCTTGATAGCCTCGTCCACTTTGTTGTAAGGCACCAAATGTGGGCTTCTTTGGATGTCGGGGTCCTGTAATGATATTGGTTACATAAATAAATCGTTGTAAAATTTGAAATAAAATGTATGTACACTTGCACTGATAAAAATTTCACTATTGACTCGACAAAAAATATACTTGATACACACATGTAAACCTTATTTGATGATTCAAACAGAGTATAAACCCATAAAGAAATTAAATGCAAAAAAACATAGTGAAAGAGAGCTTTCACTGAAACGAGCGACATCGTAATCCAATATGTATGCGTAGTAGATAGCCTATTTAAACTTTGCCAAATTAATCTTATAATTTGTAGACGAGTACGGGCTTTTTCATTAGAGAATTCGCTAGGGACTGGAAATTTACCTCATTCAAGCCATATGTCCATCCTTCCATAATCCTCTCCTTGCTCCAAATGTTGTGCGTATTTTCGGCAAGTTGATCAATAAGCTCCTCCAATTTCGGTGTGAGTGTGATCGCACTCAAATCCAATGGCGCTGGCTTGTATCCATTCGGCTGAAGAAAAGGGTCATTTGGAAGACGAATGCTTCGAATACGTGAAGGGGGTTTGTCCAATGAAATATGATAACCCAAAGCCATAATGGTTCTAAAAAGAAGAATGGCGATACAACCAAAAGGAAATTAGCAGGAAGTTAAAATTGTCACAGTTCCAACGCTTTTTTCTAAATTTCCTTTTGAAGATCTCTGCTTTTTACTATCTTATATCGTAAAGTTTCTCTAATAAGCTTCTTGGTGTGATCTCAGGGAACAAAAAAATGTATTTCTTGACTTGTTCGCTAAAAACAAGGTTTTTCATTCATTGTCAGAATTTAGAATAGCATGTATGTTATACATGCAGACATATATATACATCTTTCACATTTAATTCTTCTTCTTTTTTTAACAAACTTGCAGCTTACTTGAGGGTATTTTCAGCGAGTTGAATATCATATCTTCTCTCAGCTCCTGGAAGACGATCAAATGGTACCAAGCAAGGATGATACTTTTCATAATCATCACGGTAATCCCCATACATCCACCCGGCTTCAATTTTATTCATGGCCCACATCTCATGAATATTTTCTGCCAACTTGTCCCTTACTTGTTCAACGTAACTGGGCAAAACGATCTTTTTTCCCAATGGAGTGGCAAAAAGGTATAAAAAATGTGATACATAATGTACAAAAGAATTTGATATTCAATAGCATGTTACAAAAGAGCGCATGGTTTATTTAGTGCAAGTTTTGAGGCAATCTTTCATTCCAAAACTTTCTCTCCAAAGGAAGCATTCTATACAGGTGAGTGAGGTATATATATTCCTTTTTGTGTCACTTGTCAGGATCAAGGATGTGGAGGAATGCGAAAAAATTGAGATGGATGTAAACCTTGCGGCTTTTAGGTAAATGTATGATGAATGAAGTCATGTTTCATACCGTATTTTTGCTAAATATAGAGAGTGTATATAGTATACGTATTACCTATGTATAAAGTGTATAGAAATTGAAGTTTTTTTGTCCGCAAAACGACAAAGTTTTTAAGCAATACATTTTAATAATTATTTTATAAATGCAGCGTTTATTGCTAATATTTGATCTCAACTCGGAATGTTATGGCATGTCATATTTAGACAGGGCTATAATTAAATAAACTACAGTTTGCATTATTCATAAGTGGAGTAATGTATGATCATACTTCACTTGCCGGTAAAGTCAGAGAAAAGTAAATACGGCATTCACAGCAAGGAGTGCAAATAAATATTATTTCCATCTGACGCTTAAGATGAAAATACAAAACTTGGAGCAGTGAGAAAGGGAAGTAGACGTGTTTATCTAAAAGTTTAGTTTGTCTAAAACAGTGAAAGTGAATGTAACTCTTGACGGAAAGAAAGAAAGTGAAGAAAGTTAGAGGACAGGGAAGGGTTTTCAACGGGAAAATATATGCGCATATGCACCCACATTACATAATCTGCATCTTTTCGTTATAGAACATGTTTTACGGCGCATAATATGCAGAAAACTTACAGTTTCAGTATCCACAGGTTTTGGCACAAAGGCAGTGTCATCTTCAATTTTGAGAGGACCTGCAAGAATCGTTTTGTTTACATCTCCGAAATAGAAGCATGGATCAATTAGAACCACTTGAGTGGGTTGGATACACTCCACGATAGGCGAGTGAAGTTCAGGTGGAGGGTATCTGAGTCTGCCTTGATCTCCTCCAAAGAGAAAACGACAACTGGAAATTTAAATTTATAATGAGTTATGCTGCAAGTTGGCCCTTGTATAAATATGATAACATACGTATGTTTGTAGGTAGGTTCTATAATATATTATATTGTTTATGAATTCATGCATTGACATTGGCCAGACACCTGACCTTCAATACATCAAGTACATCACAACTTTCACTTGAAGCAAGCCAACAAGGAATAAAACCAGGAAGAATCTAATGATCTGAAATTCTTCCTAGTTTTATTCCTCCTTGACGCAAGCAAGCATATATGATCAATGAACAAGGAGAAGGAGTGTAATGGAACAAAAGGAATTTAATCGAAATGAGTCGGAATGAGTTTTCCTTCCAATTTTGCGAACATAGTACTTATGTGCATTTCATCTAAAGAATGTTGTTGTGTGGGTATACCTCACTTTAGAAGACATGCTGACAACAGGGAAGAACATGCCATCCACGTTGAAGTTCTTAAAAGCTCCTCGTATTTTGATTCCATTGAAGTAAAATGTAATTGAGGGCACAGTAAGATCAAGAGCGACTCCTATAACATCGCCTTTACGAATAAAGGGCTCTTGGGATCCCGGCACAACACAAGTGCTTCGGCCTCCTAGAAAAATGATTAAAATAAAAAAGTTACAGGCTTAATTTAAAAGAAAAACTTCAGAAAAATCAGTAAAGCTCTGTTATATGGAATGGAAAATGATTTAACATCTCGTGCTGGTAGTCGTAATACGACATTTTTAGTAGCCATTCCAAAAAACCGCCACTCGCATTACTATGTAATAAATTACATGGAAGAGTGTTAAATAATTTGTTTAAAAAGTTAACCAGAGTCATTTGGCACACGGACCATAAAATTTAAATTGATTTTCTAATGAAACAATTTATTCTTCACTCTGGAAAGAAAACACATAAACTGAACCTCGTACCAGTCCACAAGTAAACGCCATCAAAGCCGTAGGAACACAAATCATCTCCAACACCGTTGCCTCCCCATTTTTCACCACCTCCTGGATAGGGACAGTATCTGGAAGGTTCAAAGTTTGCATAAATCAATGATTTTATGCTTTCACCCAAAGCATCATGTAAGGTATATTCTCCCAAATAGGCAACTAGCACTGTTCACAATTGATTGCTTCGAATTTCCGATGTATATAAAGAAGTGTGTATACCCGATAGAGTTGGCCCAGCCGATTCTCAAATGTGGCATCATGTGGCTGGCTTGCTCAATGTGATCCAGAGTAACTTCGTAGTACCACTTTTGGTACATAGCTGATCCTTCCACTTTTCCAACGAAGATGTTTGGGCGAACACTTTAAAATTGAAATACATGCACACACGATTGTCATCAAACAATATAACATTTTTTATATCCATATTCATGATGAGCGATGAAAGATCGTCAGACATAAAATCATCTTATGCAAATAAAGTTGACAAGAGAAAGGCATAAAAAATATGAAAAAGTCCTCAAGGAGTACTCAAAATGAAGTATAGCGTTTTACATAGCGCCTTGTTTCATTCGTCTATCCCATTCCTGTTATCTAAAAAACACACTATTTGTGTAGCATATTTCACTCCAAGTGTTCTGTGATGATGAATAGAACTCGTTGAATGGAGACAGACTGGTGTGGAAAACCATTTGTTGAGTATGGAATGGATGTGGGCTGTAATATTTCTTTTTTTCGTTGATGCAGTTTATCTTTGAATGTTTTCTTGTGCTGACTGGTGTTCCGCAACAGTTTATAAGCTACATAATATTTGCACAGTCAATCTAAAATACGCCATGAAGTTTGTCTTATTTCAACCAAGTAGTTGATTCTTCGCTTATAGAAGCTGAGAACATATTTCTTATCTCGTTTAGTATAAACATCGGTAAGGCACCTGACGCAAACAATTTTTGTTCC
>JAQFZH010004878.1:0-11324 GCA_034695485.1 Entomobrya nivalis
CGGACGTACGTAGCAACTCTTACGATTAGTCACATACATACATACATACATACTCAAAGCAGCACATTCAGCAACTTACAATTAGCAAAGGAAAGCAAAAATAAATTTCAAAGATATGGAAGGAAATGCTGAGAAATTAAATAAGAGGATTGAAAAAATGTTAGAGCCATCCTAAGAACCATGCATTTTGTCAAAAGGGTTAATCCTGAAAGTGCAAGCTCATGAAGCTCATGCTCATATGTTGTATAAGATTAATTTTAAGAAGAAAAATCGCAGAGTAGTAAAGGCACGTCTTGTACCAATATTACGCGTCAATATTTTAAAGAGTGTATTAGATTTTTTCTTGCAGATAGACAGACATGAATGAGATTCTCATAAAGTATAACGTTTACTCTCTAAATACATCGGTACATCAACATAAAAATGTGGATTTTTGGCTTTCCTTGATTGCTTGGTTTTTGTCTGGAAACAATTTTCTCTGCAACAGTCACAAGTATATATGCTATATATTCTATTAGATACGTATGTTCATATCTTTATATCCGGCTAGAGAGCGTGTAGCAGAAATATCTACTTACTATGCCATAAATGACTTCAGTTCAGCTTGCTGCTGAAACAGATAGGCGGATGTCTACTTAGCCGACATGTTTACTCTTCTTCTTTCTCTCGTATTTTAATTTTATAGTTTCATTCTCATTTCTGAATAACACTGACCGTCCCTTGCTTCCAAATCATAGCTTAAAGAAAGATGAGAAAATTGTCTGGATGAAAAGGGGAACGGAAAGAACGTTGATCCTTGGTAGTAGTACATGAAAAGGAAAGCAACCAAACTGATCTGATACTTTAGTATAGTGAACACACATATTATTCAGTGTATTAGCTGGCATTCGTATTTTGTACATACATACTTAGGTGGTATGTTTATCAGTTTTATATATCTGTGTTTATAAAAAAACATTCTATTAAAGAACTGGTTCACTTTCTCAGAAAAAAACACCTAAGAACTAGACCGAAATAGGGAGTCCCTTTGGTAAAATGAGCAAGAAGTGTGTATTTGTGTTCTTTCTATTGACATTGATGTTGTTGCTAGATTTGGTCGAATTTTCTTGAGAAACGCTGACACACATACAGATTAGTATCGAATACATACATATACAATTCAAAATAGTAGTAGTAGGGCTATACAACAATGTAGGAACAAGAAAGTTGAGGATCCAGCAAAAAATGAGAGAAACAAGTAGAAAAACGAATGTGAGACAAAAAACGCCAACGCTCGAATCAAATAGACAGTGTATGTTAGTCTGAGCTATTTTTTACAAATTGTGCGTCTACAAATAGAAAGTGAAGCCAACATGAGAAGCTATAAGTACATTTTTTTACGACAGGCTCACACGGTCGTCCTTACATCATCATCATCGTCATCATAAAGAACAAGGAGCAACATTGAAGAAAGTAAGTTTTTTGTGTTCTACTCTCGTAGCTATTTGTGTAGCACCTACACAATTGCATGTCTAGTTGAGAGAAATATTTAGCTTAATTTCTTCTTGTCTGATACACTATTATGTTTACATGGATGTTGATATATAAATATGTTACTATTGTACTGGCCATCTACCCATAGATTCTTACAAAAATTCAAGATGATTGGAAGAAAACACTCGTGAATTATTGAATCTGGTCGACACTTCCAAATTAGTGCAGCTACGATTTTTCTATACTCTTCAATAATCGTACAATCCATCATCACAGCACGTACATGCTACTTGTTTCTATTACCAAAATGTAAACTAATTAATCTAACTTTTTCACTATATTAATTAATGACATGTTAGGATAAGAAGACCTAAATAGTAGTTGATGTACTGCGTAAAAAACTAATTTCTGAACAGTGTAATATGTATCATAAATATTACAAGAATTCTGCAGGGAGTACAAAATGTTTGAAAACAGTGGCTTGAATACAGAAAATAACGTACATTATGTATTCTTTGTGCGAAACAATGATATTAACACCCGGCATTCTTTCGAGTGAAAGAGTTTTCTGTGCTGTGATTTATTATGTTATCTATATGTTTAATTTTGTATCACTATGCGCATTACATGAGATATGCATATAAATGTGTTGTATAAAGGAAATGATGGGAAGAACTACAAGTTTTGAAGTAAACTCTATTATTTTGCATTGTTTTCGTTGTGGCACTGATTGAATGAAGCAAACGAATGTGGAACGATTGCTTTCTTTCACTGAATTTTATTTCCTTTGCTTTTTATTCCAAAAATTAAAAGGATTTTTCATATTCGGTTCATGTGTGTAGATTTTGTAAAGTCGTATATCATGCAAATGATGGTTATAATGATACATGTATATTATTGGTTCTATTCGAAACCTAAAGAAGTGAGTTTTGTAATTTACAATTCAATTATGGCGATATGGACTATCAATGTGCAAAAACATCTCGTATATCTAGCTAAAACTTGTCCAATGTATTGTAAAAGGATGATAAACGTGAGCACTTAATTACTTTAGTGTGCAATGAATAAACTGCGTAAAGCTACTTACACATATATATTATATATATATATTCACTAGAAAATGGAATAAAAATGATGAACATTGATGGTAGTGGCTAAAACACGACAGCGCTCTTGCGGAACGCGTTTGTGCAAAAATACTATATTATCCTCCGGAAAAGGGAATGGGAATTGAGCTTCATATCGTTTTCGATAATCACAGAGGTATCTGTTTACCACAAGGTCCAATAGTAAATACTTCCTTAATTTCTCTTTTCCAATTCATTTTTTATTTTAATACTGCATTTTGTACTGACTACCATTGTCAATAAACTAGCGAATGAAAACTACCATTCCATCTGGAAATGAACTTTAAAAACATCAAAATCTCCATATCTATTCATTCATACATTTCATATATGTAATTGCTTATTATGTCAAGCTAACGTTGTGCAGACTTTAACAAAACGTAAAACTTTTCTTTGAACTAAACCAAGTATTTTAAAATAATTGTATATGTACATTATTAATCTTAATGTGGGCGTATATACCTGATAGACAAATTTAGAGTAAGATTGTAGTACATTCATACCAATTCCGATATTAAAAACCCTTGGACTTTCCCCCGTTATTTTTCTCTTTTCTCTGTTCCCTGCTTTTGATAGAAAAAAATTAGGTGAACAGGCGAATGCCCTCTTTCTCGTTTCAAAGACTTTCCAATATGGTACCACAGCGTTGGGATGCTTTATGGCCAAGTATGAGTGAAAACGACCAAAGTAGAGAGAGAGGAAGTCTTGAAAGGAGAAACTTTGTTTTCCCAGTTCGGTAGTTGATTGGAAAAGATACGCGTTATATGCACTGCTCCTCTAGTACCATATATATTTGCTTTCACAAACTGATACTGTTACTAGTTCAGTTGAATAAAAAAGTTAGGATGGACGAAAGAGAGATGCTCTTTACTGTTTGATACTTTTTCAAAGGACGGGAAAAGGGGATTTTGGATTATTTTTTTACTACAACTAGTTCTTTGACAGAATTCGAATCAACAAAGGAAGTTGTAAAACTTGATTTGATGAAAAAGCTCTTTCCAAGTTGGCGGTTGCTTATTTAGACTTTTCCCTACTGACATGCCTTCTGTAAAACTTATACTACCTGTCTGTGAACTAAAAAACAGTTTAATTTTTGTAAAGGCAATGTTCACTGGACTGTAGACAACCAAAAACGGGTTAAACTACCAAAGTAAGAATATAAACAAAAGGATTGAAATGGTCGTCAATCAAATTTAATCAGCGCTACTTCAAACGATCTCATACACACACGGTCAGTTCAAACTGTAAATGTCATACCATTTTACGACATTATAATGCGATAAACTAACCAAGAAATAAATGTAGCACAAAAACAACTAGTGAAAGTGAACAATACTCAATGTAAGGTATACACACAAAAGAAGAGAAATTTTGGAAGCGTTTTTGGTGTCGTTCTCTAAACGATTCGTCCTTGTCAAGTCAACAGAAAACATGGGAGTCTATAGTCGTGTGTATGTCTCAAGTTCAGGCAAAATGGTTTAAAAGATACACACCAGGAAAAAAACCATTAGGATCATTTTCAAAAAACACATGTACACTTTAGGTTTTTTCTTTCTTTGACTCTTGTCATTTTTTATTTTGAAAGAGCAGAAAACGCTCACGTAGAGCCTAAAAATAAATAACTTTCGACACCGGTTTGGTTTTCCTAAGGATAATCAATTCAAGGTGAGCACGGAAATCCGGCTTTCTCTGTATGAATGCATACGATAAACATTTTCTTTCTAGCAGAGATTGAAATACATTTCTCCTCCTCCGCGTGTATATTTATTATGACGCAGAGGAGGACGCTTTCCTATTTCCCTGCTTGTTGTGCAACTATTATTATCCTATGGCCATTGTAGTAATGTATACGTCTACATTGTGTAACATTAAAATCTTCCGGGGCTTTGAAAATGAATGGGCTAATGCTCCAACTCAACTCTTCTGCTACATTGCTTGCTTCGCTGACTAGGTGGCTTTTTACAAGTAAAAAGAAGGCAGCGAAGCAAGCAATCTCGTTTGGAGAAAGGAGAAGGTACTATATGTACACCATGATGATGCTTTATGTCTTCCTTTTTCTAAAGAAATGTCTATATAAGATTGTAATACACTAAGCCCTACTATAAAATCATAATAAGGTACTCTTTCAATGTCCGGAAGGAAGGACGGATGGTGAAGTAGTGGGTAGGATGAACCAGAAAAAAAAACAGATAGAAAAGTCGGTATGGGTGTGTAGTGTGTATAGTATGTACTAAGCAAAGTAGACCTGTTTTTAAATATAAGTAAGGGTATGACAAGTTCGCCTGTTTTGCAGAAAAAGTGACTCTCATCTCCTCGGAAGCAGCGTCTTTTCTCGTTGTACCCATTCATCTATTTATCCCCTTTGCCTGCTTCATACAACTTACTAGTCATTTTCTCATTCTTCCGTACACTTTCTCGTTCTCCCTCTGCCATGCATACAAAATTTCTACGTTGTACATACATCCATACAAGAGCATTGTTCTGTTGTAGTATTATTTTTCATTACATCCCATCCAACTGTATAATACTAATAATACTTAAACTTCCTAGGATTTCGTGTTATGTGCATATCATGCCGTTTTGCAGTGTGTGGAAATAATAATAATGATGATGATCATTTTTAACATGCAAGCCAGAAGCAACCAGTTCTTTTGGCATGCATATATTATGAGAAAAGTTTGGGAGGGAATGGCTTATATTTTAGATGACTATGTCAGGAAAATGCTCCTCTTATACTTATTTCACCAGATCAACAACACAACCCAGCAAAATAAAAATGCAAGTACTGCAAGAACGTTGATTTTTCTGTGGGTTATTGTTATGTTCGAGCAGGACAACTAACATGTAAATACTCTTTTTACTTTGAAGCTATATTATAAAAAACAGCGACTGCATTTCGATGTGGTTATGGCTTAATGTATAAAAATTACAAATATGGAAAGAAAAAACTTTAAATGTATGCTTTCATATAAGCTTTCGAATACAATGGTAGGATTTGACGATAGAATATGGCGGTAATGGTAAATTCATGTAATAAATTGCGATGATATTAGATATCTCTTGGATGACTGCAAAAATGCTTATGTGTGCGATTATCATTTCTCACATCGTACAAATCTCAACAATCTATCTGAGTTAGTCTTTTTTGACTGCTGCTCTGTTACTATCTGTCTCAACCTACTAGCTTTTCTATTCAGCATAATCGTACTGTAACATCAGCATGTTTAGAATAATACTACCATCATCACTGCACATGTTGTGATCCATGCAACTTTACAGCTTCACAATACAGATTACAACATTTTACAATGTACACACACACACATCCAACAACATACATTCATTACTGGTATCAAAGGAGAAAAAAACCGCTGTTGCGGAAGGGATTTTTCTGTTTTTTTTTTTCTTTCTCCTCTTTTTCTTCTTTTTTGGCTATCCCTTGACTGGCTTGCCGCGTTTTCCCTTCATTCTCAACCAACAAAACATTTTATTACATTCCCAACAAATGCATGCATGCATGAATGCATTCTTTGTTTGCTGCTGAGGTGGTGGTATGAACACTGGATACCTTAGATGAAAAAGGCGAAAGAAATCCAAACCACCAGTGTGGGAAACACCGTTTCTCTAATGCAAAGCTTGAGAATTTTATATTGTACAAGATATACAATATATATTCTTGCGAAATGGTACTTGTAAAGTTTTTACTTTTTATACACACCGCTGTGTTTCACGTAGCATTTGTAAAATTCCTTTGAACCTATGCTCACTGTTCTCTCCTTCTACCTGATGATAGTACTGATTCGCTTGGAATAGAAAGCATCATATATAACAACAATAACATTAAAAATACCCTTTTTGGGCCTTTATATCGGTAAGATGTATTCACGGAATCCAATAAGAAAGCTGTTATGGACCGAAGCAGATCTTATTTTTCCATATAAGAATTTATATTACAATAAGAAACTATTGACAGGAGCAACTGACTTGAATTTAAAGATTTCCTTTCACTAGTACCACTAAAATCAAAGGATTTAGAATAATGCTTTTCCAGAAAGCCTTTCAACATAGCAAGCCAAACCACAAAAAAATCCTTTCAAAATAAATACACTAAAGAAATTCTGTTTTTATTGTCACTTGTCTGCTGAGAGTTGGGTATGGTGTATTTTATTTTATTGGAAAGTCTATATGAAAAAAACTCAAATATTACAAGGGAAAAATTTGTTTAAAGGGATAACACCTAAGATGATTTTAAATCATATAATTAAAGAAAGTCCTTTAATCCACAAATAATATTTTCTCGTCGTGATTTTCCACTCATGCTGCGCTGTCAAGTTGATTATACGAAACAATCTAAAGCACATACTTGTTTGTTTGAGGAAGAGTGAAAACGCAACAGTGCATTATAGATAGAAACAAGACAAGAGTACCAGTCTCCATTTCCATGCTTGAAGGGCTTGAACATTACACGAGCATGAGCATCTCTCCAGTATTAAATTTGCTAGCAAAAACATATAAGCACACACAATCCTGTGTAAAGTAACCTAATCATCTTTCTCCTTGTCTCTGTTCCGCTCACACAGCACAGTAACTTTTGAAATTCGTGTGTGGTGGAGTACCGAGTTTCGAACGAAGGTAACGTTTTGTAGTAAAAATACGTGTGTGTCAGTGCCAGCAGCTATTACTATTTACAGGGATCTTTTCTTGCTGGTGCAAATGCCCATTTAGGCTAGGAAACTGACGTATTCCGTTAATGGCAAACCATCTCTCTTGTGAATATCTTCATACGCCTTAGTTTTTGGCTTGGCTTCTCAACAACAATAACAATCCATCTTTGTCAATAAAATTTTGATGAGAAACTGTCATGTTCTTGTATAGTCCGCGGTGAGACGAATACACCATATAGTTTTGTATTGCTGCGTGCAATTTCTGTTGTTATACTATAACCTGATGTAGTAGCAAACTTAGCATGATCACGTTTCTTATTGAGTCAGGTTCTCCATTTCTGTGAACGCAAACACTACTGGGATTGGGAATTTGGCCCAATTGCCCTTGCCCCCATACAAACCCCTAGCTACAAGCACACACACATACAAGTATATTTGAAAACGACTCTGGTGAACTAATGTACGTTAAAACAACCACGAACACTCCAAAACAGTCTAAACCAATTTTATTGAATATACGTATGTACGTCTTAAACTTTGGAATAACTTAGATTCATGAATATCGTTAGCCTAAAACGTGATGTAGAATTTAATGTTGAAAATTCCACTGCTTCAGTATTAAATCAATCACGAAATCGATTTTTTCGCTATCATTCTTGTTACCAAAAAAAGTGTCATCATTGTTGGCTAGTAATATGAGCATATATGAACATTGTAATTCCTTTGAGTGTTTTAAGGGCATGAGTAAACAAAACAAGACTACATAATACTTTATTACATAGTACTTAAGTCGTCCTTCCAATCGTGTATAGAGAGCTTGAGTATGCGATGTTACATCCCACACGATACATAGGAATTCTTCGGATTTTTCTTCACCCATCTAGCCACACGTAGACTCTCATAAAGCAATGTTTTTCTTCCTACTAAATAAATCTTTCATGTATGTCCTCCTTTTGTGTACATACATTCTACCTCTTTATTGATGGGTGGTGGGATTCACGTCAGAAAAAGGCTACCAAGAGAAAAATGTGAAACATCAATGCGTTTTGAGTAAAACGTCATAAACCTGGCAATCCACGATCTATACACATCTGCAGTTATATTTTGTACGTTTTGTGAGAAGCATTAAAATATTTTTCCCCTCAGAGAAACTAAAGATCAACCATATCTGTCCTTCTTTTAGTCGCGTACACATGTATACATAGCCATTTGCTACTTACAGAACACAAGTAATGTTCCCATCTGGAGAGAAACACCTGATGTGAAAAATTCCAAAGCTGGGTCTACTATTTGTGCGCGCACCATTTCTTTTGCTTACACACATGATGATGATATATAACTCTTTTCATAAATATAAGCACAATGTATGGCATTCTATCATCTATCGCAAGAATTAATGTAAACATAAAGGTATACCAAAGAATGAAGCTTAAGCACTGTACTGCGAATAGTTTTGGAGAGATGGAAAAATGAAAAAAAGAAAAGAAAAAGTTACTTAAGTTCGCTCTGAGAGATTTTTTCCCTTTTTTGCGAATATGAGCAAAAGATACTTAATATAATTTAGATGATAGTCGCAGGACGAATATGTACCTGCGTATATGCTATTAATATGATATGCATGTATATATAACGATATTTGCCATAAGCTTGGGAAACTAAGCTTAACACTTTCAATAACAAAAAAAGGAAAACAAGAGAAGCCCCATCGTGTCGCATCTACAAAAGTACAAAAGCTTTTCTCTATTTGTGTGTGCGAAAGACTTGGAATAGGGAACGAGAGAGTCATGCGAGTTTATGCACCTATCAATGAAACACTCGGTAGTTCATGTCCCGTGTGGTTATGCCTGTGAATAGTTGTACTCATGTAATATAAGTATATAAATAGTGAGCTTTTCTCTCACTTTCCTACATAGCACAAAATATATGTATAACCCTGTATCTGTTTGCATGCATTATACTCACAAAAAAGAAAAGAAAACACATGTAAAATTTATGTACATAAGTGTACACAAGAATCAAGTATCATTGCCGGTCCCTTTCCACACATTCATTTGTATGGGCATGTGTGTGTTCAGTAGATCCAAAACAAAAAGAGCAGCTGCAAGAGTACAAGATCGAAAAAAAGGCTCACTCGTTGCTTTGACTGTTGGGCTCTTTCTTTTCCTCTTTCGAGGATCGTTATTGAACGGTCTACTTCTATTGCTTGCTTGGGAAAAGGGATAGAAAGAAGAAAAAAGGATCCTGGGTGAAAGTACTGCGTGCTGATATTTTGCTGTTACTACTAGCTGTGCTCTCTCAACTGCGTTTAGTATAAAAAGGGGAAACGCTACTGCCACTACAGAACATTGGCTAAAGTACTGAGGAAAGGACAACCCGGTTAAAAAAAGTTCTAGCTGATGCTATTCATAGTCTTATTGCTGTACAAATATCAAAGCAGAAGGAGCAGAGCATGAAAAAATGTAGAATGTGTAGTAGAGTCTCAGAGTCGTTGTATTTCCAGACACCCGGAATGGAGAAAAGTTATCTTGGCGACTCTCTGCAATTTTTAAGTTGGAGGAGTAACAGTAGACTTACTTTTTTCTCTTTTATGACTGGTATTTCACTGTATGTGCATGTGGGAAAGCAGCTGAGCTGAGAAAGAGAGTGGGAGAAAGTGTAACAAACAGCATGGTATAAAAATACACAGGATGACGTATTTTTACTATATTATGTATATATATTTCACTACTATTCATGTCTGACACCGTTCAAAGTAACAATCTCTGCCGCTTTCTGTGATACCACATTATGTAGCGATAATAAAACATATACACCTTAGTTAGTACATATGCATTTTTTCTTTTACACATAGAACATCGACTGATACTATGTAGCAGATTGATACTAACTTTTTTTGCTAATGCAACTATCCCAAAACTACCGCTGCCGCCAAGAGACTCCAGTCTAAAATACGAAGAGAAGACCATCGCACAAATTCTATACCCAAGTTTCATTCTATTTTTCCTTGGTTATCATCCTCCACTCCTTTTTCCCTTTTGCTCGTCTACTCTAACTTCCTTTGTAACAATTGGAGTCGTTCCTTTCTCCGTGCAAAAAAACTTTATAAAACAGATAATAAATGTACATGTATAGTAGTTTACTACAAGGAGACGAGCCATATAAAAGCACTTTTAGCAATGTGTATACAATAATATTACTGTATGTTACGATAACACAAAAGGATCAAAATTTTGCTTTTCCGCTTGTATTATTGTTGGAGAAAGTAGTGGAAAGGAGAAAAGAGAGGAGGACACCATGTGATACATATCTCTTGGTCCAAAGGAGAAAAGTAGTCATTCATATAAAGTTAAATTACATAGCAAAAAGCTTTAGCTTTTAACCATCCGACCCACATTATCCATTTGTGAGGCAACTTTCTCCCTGTGCGCGTTTATGTATGTATAACCAGAGCACAGATATTCAGCTTTTAGTTTGGCCATCTCCAAGTAGTAATAAATATATCTATGTTTCATATAGTTTTTTCCACAGTGCACAGTGCACATTCCAATGCGAGTGAATGTTCAGAAGCCCCATTTTTACTTTTTTTGGGTACAATTCCCGGCTGTGAATGAGTCACTATATAGTCAGCATATTTCTCAAAAAAGTATTATTTTATAGGGGTAATTCCTATACAACTGTACAATGAAATAGGGGGAAAATGAACATTTTTTTCCATAGAAGTTTCGCTTTTCACAATGTTAGTGTTAGTACAACAACTTGTACGACTCACACAGACAGTCAGTTGGATCTGGCTAACTCAGACTCCTTTACTCTCTCGAAAGAAGTTATAACTTGGAATTGCCACTGTGTTTTGTTAGCCTATCCTTTCCAAAAAGTAGTTGTAGTAGTGGTACCCGCTATCGTCTCGGAAAGATAAACGCATTCGTTCTGCTTCATACTACTACTACTTAATGTGTATTTCCATTTTCTTGGCGGCAAAGACTCTTCCCTCTTTAGTTTAGTGAGAAGATTCTCGTGTGTGGTATTGTATGCCTTTGGTCTGGTGTAGTAATACTGTCTG
>JAQFZH010004879.1:0-11322 GCA_034695485.1 Entomobrya nivalis
TGAGACATGCCGGGTTGCTGCCACCCATCATAAGATGGTCCATAAGCATTATGTTGTTCAGGACTGGTGTTATAAGAGCTATCAATATAACCAGGTTGTAAGCCAATTGCAGGTGCACTTCCAGCCAAACGTCTATTAATAGACCCATAATGAGCTAAAAAGTTCAAAAACAAGTTATTTAATATTGTAATGAGATACGACAAAAAAAATTTGAACTTTGCAAAAATTATTTAATAAAGAAATTCGCAAATTCGTGAAAAAAATTGGCCAGGAGTTTGGGGCGACTTGCACAAATTCAAAATATATGCTACATATGCTATGTATTTGAAAAAAATGAAAAAAAAATTCAAAGAGATTTGCACATTGCAAAAAATATTCAATAAAGTATTTCGCAAATCAAAGAAAATATTTGCCAGGGGTTTGGGGCAACTTGCATAAACTCAAAATATATGCTACATATGCTATGTATTTGAAAAAATTGAAGAAAATTTCGAAGAGATTTGCACATTGCAAAAATAAAGTTTCAGAGATATTCGCAAATCAACGAAAAAAATTGCCAGGGGTTTGGGGCGACTTTCAGATCTGTTTATATGGTAATCATTTAAAACTACTTAGAAAAAAATTAAAAGATAGAAGACTTAGAAAAGGATGAAAAATTTGCATATTATAAACATGTTAATTACCTTTTAACCGATTATCCAGGTAGGTGTACCCGCCAAAATCCGCGTTTACACCAATAGGTGGGATAACTAAAAATCACAAATTAAATAACACATACTTAATGGACCTATTCACTCTACTCAAAACTGAATAAAATACAAACTTTAAAGAAGTTCAACTTTTTCAGTTTATTTTGAGCTTACCCTTGCTAGGACACTCACAGTGTCGAAGCTTACAGTTGTTGCATGATATTGGATGCTTTTCCCAATGCTTCCACAACTCTCCTCCATTTTTCAGTTGGACGTTACATTGAAATGGACAGTCAACAGGAGAATTGTAGTGATATGCAACAATGTGCACAACAACATTATCCCATGATGGTGATGAAAAATTGCGACAAACTGGACAAAACTTAACTCCCATTTTGATAATAACTTCGTTAATTGACAATTAAACTTGAAAAAGGATCACTAAAGAACAAAGTTTTTAATGAATGAGCTTTAAATTTTAGTTAACTAATTACTGTTTTAATGTAACTAGAAACAAAATTGTCGTTAACTTGCAATTTGCTGTATTAAAACGTTCACTAATGAGGTAATGTAAATGTTTGCTACTAAAATAATGTTCGAAAAATATTGATTACTGTTTAAATTTGTTCGAATTTAATGATCACTAGTGAAAATATAGTTCGAAAACAATAATAACTGACGAAAAATAGTTCGAAAACAATAATCACTGGCAATACAGTATTATGTATTCGTGCAATGGAGTTTTAAAAAAAATGAGAAAAATATTAAGATAAAATATTTGATATCAGAGAATGATGAGCGATGATGAAGAACAAAAGAAGGTTCAAATTGAACTGGTCAGTCAGAATGAATGACATGCGTATTTGTCCAGAAGCAACCGACTGCTATTATTTAAAGGGCCATGTTGTTGTCATTGTTGCTAAGCAACCATGACTTTAAGGGGTATATCGTTGTTATTATGTAACAAGCAAATGCGTATTCAAACTCAACGAAAAAGTAGGATAAAAAACGTTTTCATCTAATATGTTATGAAGATGAGCACACGCACCAGAAAAAAAAAACATGTTTTATATTGTTTGATCTTTCATTCCAAAGAAAACGTAGTAACTACGTTTTTGTTTCTTAAGCACATTTCAATCATTGTTATTTGTATGTAAAAATATTCAGTAAAAGTATTAGCCTAGTATCTATTTTAATAAGTAATACATAAAATAAAAAATGATATTCATCTTGTTTAACACCTTTCATTTGAACACACATCTAGTAACTTCTGTTACCCCTTTTTCGTACAAGTACGCTCAGGGAAAACACGGAGTTGAAAAGATTATAAACTTTTGATTGGAGTCAGTTTATATAATATCAAACTCATTCATGGACCACGCAACTTGGTCATTTATACGCACATATGTACGTTACACGCATGTTTTACGTCTGTCACCCTTTTTTCGTACAAGTATTTACTGGGATGACAGGAAGTGACCGGATGCTTCTTTTCGGGCTAATAAGACTCATATTCATGAGTATGTAATTTGGAAGTGGCACTCTTACAAAATCATGCTAGATATCATATTCATTACACATACAAACGTACGTTTATACGCCTGTTACCCCTTTTTCGCACGCGCACAAGTAAAACAGGAAGTGACCGGATGTTGCTTCTTTTTATATTAGATCGATTAAAATAGATTAAATAACCACTTAAATACCTCTTTTGGCACGGGCCCCTTACCTTTTACATTAGACCAGGTATGCTAATTAATTGCGTGATGAATTCGGGTTTAGATTTGATTACAGATAAGCTCATTAATATTTAGATAAGCTCATTAATATTCAGATAACGACCGGAAGAACATTTAATGACATCTCAGCCCAGGAGGTGCCCTTTAAACTACTCACTTAAATCTGCAAACCACCTGGTCAAATCCCAACCTTTAAGATAGATATCAGCCTTGAATACAAAACTTTGTAACACAGGTGCATTCACCCTTGAACTTGACACATTGGTGCATATTACAAAGATGCACGGTAACATAAGATATGGTATTGGAACAAGATTATACATTTATAGATAGGTTGTATTGCATACCACCACAGAGTAAAATACCTAATAAGTGTTAAAAGTATACTTTTTTTAAGTATGCATCTTTACACACTACACACACCAGTGATAAATATGCTTGTAAGTCTTTATTTGATAGGATTAATATATGTTTAGTTGGTGCAGACATTTGACACTCACGTAAAATATAATACTGTAAGATGAATCAGTGCATTTTTATATTGAGTCATGCTGCTATACAATGCAAGTGCGTAGAATCGTTTCCATGGTTACAGATGCATTCAAAACAGTACACCATACACCAATTGGAATAAAACACGTTGCATATCTATCACATTTGAAGTATAATAAAGTTACTTTTGAATAACCCATTTCTTGGGACATTGAAAAACAGAAATCGGAGTGTTCCAACATTACAATGTGAGTTGTCATCCAGAATTATTTAGAGACTATATCTCCGAGAAAAGTCGAATCTTATAGTATTTTTAATTAAGTAATTATTATTACAGTTTTTAATAAAACTAAAAAACTTGCGAATTTCGAGGAGAAGTTTTAGTGTCAATAGCATACTTAAAACTTATTATAAGTGCATCGGGAAAAATATCGAGAAAGTAAGGTATTTTAGAAGTGATACTTCAAACAAGTTGTGAAATATAGCTGACAAAAGTTCCAATAAGCAACTTTTTATTTTAAAATCGTATATGTCTAGGCCATTTTATAACATGATATAATTTTATTTTTTTATTTACATCAAGTAGGATTATAAAATGAGTGACCCTGAACTACCACCTTGCAAACTCGGCAAACGCAATGAACATCCGTCTAGTGTTGCTTCCGGTGGGACAGTTGGCAAAACATCTATTTCTGACCCTGACATTAAGCGGCCATATCTAAAAGATGACATATTTAAGCTCAAAGCTGAAATATACGAATTGAGGAAGGCTTTAGAGGAAAAAGATGTTATCATTGCTAAGTTAAAATCGAATCATACACGTTGGCGAGATCGTTTTATTACTGAAAAGTTAGAAGTATTTAATGAATCCCCAATATCTTTGCATAGTCTTCCGGTAAGATCGTATTTGACTTTTCTTTATTTCATGTTTTTGAATATTTAAATCTATGAGTTTTATTCTTGAAAAATGTTTGAAAAATATGTGTTAAAACAAGTGTTTCAAATTTTAGCCTCCAGGTTTCTATCATTACTTGGAGAAGGATGCCAACGGCAAATTTTCATTGAAACGTAGAAAAAACCCAGACTTAGGTAAAACCTTATTTACTTGTTTATGAATTCAATAAAAATTTAGGATAAAGCGCTCTAATAAATATCTTTTGGATTTTTAGAAGATAAAGTCAAGGAAAAATTGTGAATAACCTCAAACCATCCTTTTATTCGATAACAATCTCATATATAAGCTTTGATTTGATTGACCGATTAACTGGGCCACTAAACTCATCTCTTGATTTTCCAGTAGTTGTAGAGCACGTAAATATACAAGTCTACAAACAAATAAGTTGCCCTTAACAAATTTGGATACAGTTTACCAGCACTTTTCATATTATAAATACTTGATTACAGAAACAAAGTTAAAGCAGTTTGGTTAAATACTTGTCGATTAGCCACTTAACTAGGCTTCAAACTAAGCTGTTGAAAGAGAAAGGAGTTGAGTGTTTATGTTCTACCTCTTTGTGTAATACGCAAATTGAAACCCCAAAATAAGTTGATTTGATTAAATAATACAATAACTTTCATCTGATATCCTTTGTTTACGAGTTGGACAATATAATAATTATTTTGACATTTGTTTCATATTAGTATTGACATCCGGTTATCTGCTTTCCTGATTCGCACTTTCTGAAACATTTCTCTTAAGCAACATCATTTTTATTAATGTACTTACATAAATATATGTAAAACGATTTCATTATATTTACCATACCAATTATTCACTTATTACGATATTTATTTCTTTACTACAAAATGACCATTTGCGTTGGTATAAATGGTCGACAGCATCATAGCTTACAAAATACTATTAAGGAGTATTGTGTGGGGTTCCATTGTGATAAATTTTTCAATCGCAGAAGAGGAACAAAAGGATACTCGAAACGTTACTGTTCAAAATTCTACTGGAGTAATTTCGGAGAACTGCTGGATCAGAGAAATGAACCTTTGTTCTTTTAATGTCATTTAAGTTTAACAGCGATAAACGTCACGCTTTTGCATTATTCATGTGCTACACACAAAGTAAAAGCGCGAAGGAGAATAGTTTGTATGCATTGTTCATTTATCTATATGACATGAATTATTTTATTTACAAGTTATATTATCAGTTTTTAGTTTTGGGGTTAACTAGTATAAAGAATAGTTTTTAAAGTGGTTTAATCATTCATAAAATTTTAAATGTGATCCTTCTAAAATTTATGACACAAGTGATTGGTATCACAACTTAAAAACAAGTTTAAATGTATTTTTAAATGATTTAAAACGCATAGCATCACAAGCTACTAGTATTATACTAGCAGAGTGGTTTTACCCAAATGGCATGAAAACCCATGCTATAAAGCTTTTAATTGGTATTTCTTTGAATTGACAATTTAGTCGACTAATGAGCAATAAAATGGCAATACGAATTGGTTAAGATTACTCATGACCAACAATACATAATCGTTTAGTCAAAAAGTTAAGATTGTGTTTAAGTTACCAATTATTTGCAAAGCCATAGTATATTTAGAAAAAATGTTTAAAGTTGTGATTTCAGCATTTGTAATAATATCATTAAATTTAGCTTTCCGATATGTTTACTCAGACGAAAGCTGCCAAATTAAGGAAACCCCAAAACTACAAATAGTGTTTGTTGTAGATTATCGTCTTCCAAGAGGCTACTGGAATCAAGTTCAAAATTTGACAGCATATTACCTAATTGATTACATTAAAGCAAAGTTCCCACAAACAGTATTTTCTGTGACTGGATTTCTGGATTATCCGGAATCTGCAGGCTCGACACCTAATGAAAACGCCCACCAACTTAAAATAACTAATGAGTAAGCTTAGATCGATTTTAGCAAATATTTGGAGGTCTTTATACCCTAATAGAATATTTTTTTACAGGGAGGTGTGTTATTTTGTTGTGCAAACGCCTACCATTGACAAAAACAAAATTGTAGCAGGAATCTCAGCATCTTTATTTAGTAATGAAGGAGACAATGACCCTGCTCAGAGTAGTCTTACAGCCATGCTTTTATCGTCAGTGGACAAAAGGTTAAACTGGAATTCTGGATTTTATGATAGTAAAGGGCAAATTGTTAGAAAAATCATGATTCCAATGTTGAGTAGAGATATTGCTCGTGTTCTTCTAACCCCTGGGAACCGCACTACGCCAAAGGCGGATGGAACGGACACTTGCAAAACTGCAAATATACCTTCGTTGGAACAACTTAATGATGTTTTGTGGAATAACCAGTTTACTGTCGTCACATCGATTCTCAACTCGGATGCGCTTGGTGAAAATATATTTCAAGAAGATGTGTATGTAAAAGAGTTTGCCAGCTTGCAAATAGTATTGTATCATACCGTTTTCCCTGCCTCGGGGAAAAAATGGAGGAGGAATCAAACCATTATGGTCACAGCTTTAGATTTTAAAGATTATGCGAAAAGGATTTATGATATAATAGTTAAGGAAGTAATGATGTGTGATTGGGAGGATCCAATAGGATATAATACGTTAGGTCTTTAGGTAGTTGCTTGGTGTGAAACAACTTTTTAAGGTTTATATTTGGTAAATCATACAATCTCAAAGATTTAAATATTTTATGCAACAATTCGTTAAATTTTGTCATGATATTTGTTCAATAAAATCTGAAGTCATTTGTTCCTTGACTTAAATTAAAGTATGAGTTTTATATTAATGAAAGGTAAATTTATGTCTGGGGTACTCGGTTTTCTGGATCAAGAATAACTTCGTGACAATTTTTGAAGGCTTTAGTTTGAAAATAAAATCTGCTAAAATATCTCAAAACTATGCTGCATTAACTACATTACTACATTCATGCTTAATTTAATCCTGTCAACTGATTTGGTTATCCAAAATTGGACGCGGATCAATTTATACGGAAGTGAGCAAAATATACCATGGGGTATATATTTTTGACTTCAAAGTAGTCCCTTTTTCTTCCCTGATGATAAAACGGGATGCCACATATCTCAATACATCACGGAAACGAAAAGTAAAAACTAATAAACACATCGTAATATAAAGAACAATTACTATTTTTAAATATTTTGATCTACTTTTGGGAATACGTACATATTGCACCAAGTTTTTTGGCATTTTGACACTTATGAAATATTGGATTAAGAACATGTCCATCGAATCATACTATGTGTTCCCACACATTTTCAACATTCAATCAAGTTAAGCTGCATCCTTCCTAAGTTATTTGAATACAAGAAGAGATAAAACTTAGTTTACCTATAAGTTTTGGAGAAGAGTCAAAAATGCTTCTTTGCAATTTGTTACAAACTCCTTTAATGAGAACGGCCAGAAATACTTTTAAATAAATTGGTTCACTGTAATTTTCTATTGTCAACTCACTAGTCTTATTCAAGTACACTTCAAAATGTCCGCTTACACTTTTTCTCTACCCTGTTCCATATTTTAGCAGGTATGGAAAACTTGTTCGATCATTAGAGCAATGCTCGGAGAACACTTGGGGAAAAAAAAAATTGGGCGAACATTTTCGCCGAAGGCGGAAATGTTCGGCTATAAAAATATACGTTCGCCAGAGAAAAGACGTTCGCCAGAGAAAAGACGTTCGCCAGTAAAAAGTCGTTCGCCAACGATAACAAGTTCGCCAACAAAAGCACGTTCGCCAGCAAAATATCGTTCGCCAGCAAAATAACGTTCGAGAACGAAAACAGGATTGCCAGCTTTATAATGTTCGCCTACGATAAGACGTTCGCCAGAAAAAAATCGTTCGCCGAAGAAAATACTTTCGCCAACGAATGCACCTTCGCCAACGAAAACACGTTCGCCAGAAAATTTATGTTCGCCAAATAAATTATGATCGGCGTCAAAATAATGTTCGCCAGCAAAATAATGTTCGCCAACGAAAACAATTTTCCCGCGCAGGAAATGTTTGTCACCAAAATTACGTCCGCCGGAAAAAAACTTCACCAACGGAAAATCATTCGCCAGTGTGAAAGAGTTTGGCAGCGAAAATTGGTTTCCAGCACAACATTTGCCAAAACAACCAGTTAGCTATCCAAAAAAACTGAACTCCAAGTGAAATTCGTCATATTTTATCACCAGACGCTAATATTTCCAAATCACACATGTATTCACCAAGAGAATAAATGAAAATTTTCTCGTTTTTGTCCATCGTAAAATCGTTCGCCAGTAAAGAAATGCAAAGAAGCAAAATAAGAAATTTATTCACCAATCGCTGGCAGTTCTAGATCACAGGTCTATTAACCAAATAAACTAATTGAAAACGTTTGTTTGCTAATAAGAACGTAGATCTCTACGGAAAATTTACTGGTGCTTGTATTGACATTTTTTCGTTGTACGGCAAAAGTTTTTTTTGCATAACTATTTTTCTTTTTAGGCCACTTATCAATGAAAATTTAATATTCTGTAGATAGTTAAATCATATATTTCCAGAATGTTTGTACGATGTTACTATACAGTTTAAGCGATATTTCTATTTATATTAAGCAAAAAGGACTTGTGGTTTTAAAGATTACTAAAGTAATCCAAAGTAAAGCTCACCGTGAGTTTTAAGATCATCATGCAGAAATAAGGTCAATTTAATATAGGATTTTAATAATTTACAATACATTTTTCATTTATATTCAGGGCTTTTCACTTAAAGGCTATAAAATTGACAAATAATGCCTGGACATGTAGAGAGAATTAACTTCGGAAGTTTTTTACAGCTTTACAAATATTATTAAATGTCATGCAAAAGTTTCGAATAATTTAAAATAAACTGTTAAGAAAAACTCAGTGATATCGAGTAAACTCTTTGGTTGTAAATACCTGCTCACCTTAGTTCTCTTAAGTGACAAACCTTTTAATATTCCAGTAAAACCATAATACATGTATCCACTACTACCTTAATGCATTAACATAAATAAATGTATCATGAATTTTTGTAAACGTGCACATATATAAACAACGTTTTACAATTAAGCTTTAAAAATGTTTGCTTCATACTTGTATCCTTTCTGCAGTTTTTTGCATCAAGATTTGCATTAAAATCGTTTGAATGTATAGGTGTTAATACCAGTTAAACTTTGTGGCAAAACCTTTTTTTTGTATAGCATTCTAACTATGATTCATTTAAAGATCGAAATTATTGCTTGATTTGTTTTCTTGCCTTGCTGGTTGCCTTGCCCCCATGTTATAACATTTTTTTTCTCAAAATTGATTTAAATTCTTTAATATATTCTTATCTGTTGATTACATTTTATTATAAATTATGATTATATTAAGTTTCGGCGACCAAAAATCCCTAATATTGAAAGTATATAAGTTTAACTTTTGCTTGTATATTAAGAAAAAATCAGAATGAATTGAATAAATGTTTTATATTTAAAAACATTTACACAAACTATTACAAAAGTTTTTAATTTTATTAAGGACGTTCTCCAATGATTGAAAATTACGTTGTATTATATGGTTCAAGTAATGTATATTGTTTGATATATATACTTAATTAGTAATTTCGGTAATCACAAGCTAAGCGATTCTTTATGCAAATTTAATCTAATAAACTTAACCGAGTTTCTTTTTAAATATTTGTCAAGTTTGCTTTTAAAGCCATAGCCATAAGTAAATTAGTGTAAAAACGTCGTAAGATAAGTTCAACACAAGAAAAAAAGTTTTATTTTGAATTCAAAAAAAATCATATATTTTCTCTTTCTTTACAAACACAATGCCAATTCAAGTAGTGTTTTAAACTAAAACGTAATGCAGAAACGTTTTTGATTTAAAAATGTGAAAAACAAATCGATTCTTTAAACACTTTTATCCCATATTTTCAATCAGTTTAATTGTAACTGTAACCGTTTAGCTGTTGAAGTTTGAACAAACATATTTGGTATGATTTAATGTAACATCTAACCTAACGGATCTAATGTTTCCATCTGCAAAAATTCGAATTCCAAATTCGAAAATCGTTTTATTTGCACGACTATTTTTTGTTTATATATCAATTACTACCAATAAAAATTGCACTTGAACTTTTAAAAGGACTGTAAAAAGACGTTCATAATGGTTTGGAAAATCAAACCGATCCAAACTGCATAAACATGTAAATCTTACGATTATATAGAAAATATTTTCTCGAAATGAAGACAGCAATCATAAAATACATTGAAATGACTATACAATGACTATATATGGTTGTAATTAACAACTTCTTATCTTGTTTAATCGTATTCTATCAGACGAAATTTATTCTAAAATAAACAAAATATAAGGAAATATTTAAGCAAATCCTATAAAAAAATGCAAAGTATATTGTTGTTTAATAACACCATGCTTAACAAAAATATTTTTGTAAATCTTAGCTAAACTATTTGCGATAATATATATGATATATTTCAAGAAAATTAATTATAGCGAATGAAAAAGTTTCTTGAATAATAGTCACAAATATGGCAATTAATAGATAAAGTCCCATCGAATTCAAAAGAAAAGTTCAGGAATTAAGTTAAACATATATTTGAACAAAAGCAGTTGTATAGGTCATGAAAATTCAAAGTATTGACAGAATCCGTGCTTGAAAAGGATACGAAACTGAATCAATTGATAAATTCTGGTATTAAAAATTATTTATTTATATACTATATAGGAGCACTCGAATGTCTTCTTTTAATATATAACTGCAGAGTTTGCGTACAATACGGGATGGTCCTTAGTTTGTTGTAAACCCTTTTGTTGAAAAACTACTGTCCTTGGTGCAGTGAATTAAATGATTTTTATTGCGCAATTCTTGCATTTCGTTAAAATTTAAACCACCTAAGTGAACTAAGATAAAGGTTCGTTTGTTTCTAAATTATGTAAGGTTATTGTCATTAATTATTTTTGTTCAAATAATGATATTTATTGTCTCATGGATTTTGATAATAGCAAGTTTTACATTGGGCGAACGTTTCAAGTTCGATTGGCGAACGAATACGGGTTTTCCATGCCTGTATTTTAGGCGACAACAGTTAAAATGCCATATTTTTATTAATTGACGTTCAAAATTCAGTTCGTTGAAAACAGATCCCAAATATACAAATTTGTGTTTTACAAAATATTATTCGACTATAAACAAGGAAAAACTTACTTAATGTCGGTTTTTGCTAAAGCTCGTGCCGTAATATTTATGATTATATAAAACGTCGAAAAATGAGTGTCCAAGATGATTAGGCTTGGTTTTCAAGTTGTAAAACAAAGTTTTTTCTGTCGCAATATCCCTAGTGAACCTGCAGTTAATCGTTAGTTAGTTTTAACCAGTTTGAACTATAGTTATTTCAACCTCGTCGGTTTAGCCTAATCAATTTTTTCAATAATTTTTGTGTTT
>JAQFZH010004880.1:0-11322 GCA_034695485.1 Entomobrya nivalis
GAAAATTGTATCATTATGGCAATATTCCATAAATGGGCGTACATTACTACGCTGCGCTGCTACAACTCTTTACACATCAGTAGCATAACCAATCCAGAGTATCGGACGGTAATTGGTATGTATGCACACACATTGGGCATCGAGCTATAATACGCCTGTCATAAAACGGCAGAAAAATGCACCTGTGCTATGCATGCACATATCTACTGCACAACCTACTGTAAAAACATATTTTCATGCTTGAATGAGCAGCTACTATAAAAAAGTGGTTAACCAACCAAACGAACGGTTCAGAAAAAGAAAGAGAAATATCCATTCAATGATGATGATGAACACATACAGCCTAACAATAACATACACAAAACTCCCACCACGTAACATAAAATATGGTCAGTCGAAGGAAAACACCTAAGCACCTGGCTTTTGCTTGACTTGACTTCGTTTCTCTCTTGTTACTGAATGCTCATTCGTTGCAAGTTAGACTAAAAAAGTGAGCATAAAAAGAACAGAGCAGAGTTGGCTGTTTGAAAAGGAGACACGAGCATCAGTACAGAAAGTCAAGTTAGTCAAAAAATATTACACTTACACAATCAGTGGGCAACCCCTTTCCTGTCTTATATAGCATGCATATGTTTACATCCTTGTATAGCATTGTTCCCTCCGCCTTCTGTTTCTCTTGTACACGAATATATGTATAGTTAGAAATATAATGGTTAGCTTTCGCATGGTATTTCACGCTTATCCAAGATAGCTCCATTTTTTCTAACCAAAAGACATTATTTTTTTCAAACTTTTCGTTCAACAGCAACATATGGAAAGATGGAATGCATGGAAATTCAGTAAAGGTACTAATATTTCTCTTCTCAAGATAAAACGGTTTTCTTTTCTGAGAAAAAAATTATTACTCTTGAGTGAAAAAAATAAAAGTATGTGCAAAGGAAGTGTGTGGGGAGATGAATGTGCGAGTTACCAGACAGAGGTAGTATTCCCTGTAATAATAATAATAGAGAAAAGACCAGATAAGACTTTGCTTCTGCTAAGATCCGATTTCCATATTTTTCATCATCTCATGATAATCATCACCTTTTTTTTCTTGCTTAACTCCGCGTTCCTTGTGTCTCCTCTAGCTTGGCTTCTTGGCTGTATAGCCTTGCTCATCATCGCTATCACCATCACCATACTCCTCCGTTTCTCTCGCGCCTCATCTGTAAAATAGAAAAGAGAGATAAAAACCCGTCTCTCTCTACTCGCCTTGGATTTATGTGCCTATTCAAGCAATTCTAAACATTGAAGCTCTTTTTTGTTATTATTATTATCGCCATCATCTCCAGTCGTTTTTCCGTCACCATTATTGTATCCAACTGTTAACGTACCCGTTAATGTTTTTGCAGCAGTACCCAGGAATGCATTCTTTTGGTAGCAGCTCAGCACACACGTTACATTATGTGATTTTACATTGTTTTTAGGTTCACTAACCAAATTTGAGGTGAGACATTTGGCTTGCCACTCCACCACCACCGTCGCAATCATCATCACCACCATCATCATACTTATCATATTGCGCGCTCCGTACAAACTTGTAGTTATTGTAGCAAATTCACAATGATGTACCCTTGCCTTTCCCCTTTTCCCCTATTCCACCACTTTTTTTTGTTGGTGTTCTTTCATAATAACGTTTTCTGTGTCGTTTTCCTTTCCCATTATTACTATTATTATCGTGGACATTTACGACAGCGAATTTTATGGGTCTCATTATGCAGCCACACAAATTGCTACGTATGTACATACCATGCCACACGCACCTTCCTACTTGTTCACCTTACCTACACTACGCTTTTACATAGAATCAGGTCGTAGCACAAAGAATGCTTGTTGTACTCTACATCTCACAATTTTGCAGTTTTCCATTTTCATCCTACATCATTTGCCAGACTTTATACGAACGTACAACATATCGCTGCCAAAAATGCTGTCGCTAGATTTTCCACGAGTAATGATTTTACGAATGAACAAGTAAGCAAGTCTTTCCGTGTAATCCAGCGGGCTCCCATTTTCTCTATAATTCAACATTCAACCTCTTTCACTTCGCTTATTACTCGTAGTGGTGATGTGCATGGCAGTATATTACAGGAAAGATGATATCACGGCAGCAAAAAGAAAGAAAGGAAACGAATAAAAGAAGCTGTTTCTGCTGCTGTAGAAAATTAATATGTTGTTGATAGTGATGATAGTTTTCCCTATTCGTTCGTCGTGTCACCAAAAAATGAACTTTAGGGAGTGTGCATGAATGCTTTCCATTTGGATATTAAATACGTTACCTGTCGGTCGTTGCGTGTATGTCGATGACTTTACCAACTTTTTTTGGGAGATTATTTTTTTGAGATTTTCGGGGGGAAAGTAATAGAAAATGTTCCATTTTTAGTTTCTCTATGAGTCACATCTCATCACCTTTTTCTCTTGTTTGTCGAGTTAATTTAGAATATTTTGAAATAGGTATGCATAGAAGAGCAGCTATTAAATGAGCAAAGTTTTTATAATGACATTGCTCAGCTTCTTTCCATACTTTTCGTTATTACTATTATTTCTTCCCCACTGTTTCCCGTCATGTTGTGTTGATTTGATCTCACCTTCAGGCATCAGCTTATTTTTTTATATGAGAAAATACTTTCACATTATTTGTATACCTGGCGAAAGGTGTGACATTTGTTTCTTGCTGGTTTACTTTAATCTTGTACTTTTCTTCGGGTCTCTTGTAAAGTGTACACCTTTTTGCATTATTTTGTGTTTAAAACAACACACCATCCTTCAGATTATATTGTGTACACAGGAACACTAGCTCGAATTCATATCAAAGCTAAAGTACTGAATGAGATAGTACTTCTCTGCAATTTATTATTATTTTACACAATATTTTTATGGTATCCATTATGCATGCGTATTTTGAGAATATCTCTCCGAGAAAGTGTCGGTCTGTAAGCTTCTACTTTTAATGCAGACAAGAGGAAAAATGAGGCAAATCTAACGAAGGTTTTTTCTAGAATAAGCTTACTGTCAAAGATACAAGTTGGATCTTTCGCTGCTGCAGCTGATTTCCTTCTTGCCTATATCCATTTTTCCTTTTTCTTTGTGAGTGACACTAAGTCTTTGGAAATCAAAAAAATTGGCGTTCCTCCATTAGCATACCTTAAAATCATCACATTCATCACACATGAGATGGAAATATGCATATGAAATGAAGCAAAGTGTAAATGTCATATTCTTTCTTTACATTCTTATACGAGTCTATAAGTATATTTTGGTGTAATATGCGCAGTAACTGTAGATCTTGGGGTGGTTTTGTTGCTTTATATAATGATAACAATAAGGGATTTTGAACCAAGTGAGTTTCCTCCTTTCTTTTAGTTAAATTGACTTTTCTTTTCTTCTGTTTTACTTTTTATTTCCCAAAGAGAAATACGAGGAAAAACTGCAGAAGCGTACATGCGTATTATGAGTTGAGTGAACTACATAAAAATGATGAGACCAGTCAGTCAGTCACTAACGTAAAGTGAAGCCTTTTAACTTTTCTTTTCCATGAGAAATAAAAAAGAACGACATAAGCCAGTTGAGTTGAAAATAGTATATGCTTACACCTATATATCAAGCTAACCAAAATTGTATTCAAGACCAGACACGCTTATACAACCAAGCTTTCTTGAAAGTTATTATTATTATATGCATCACCATCGTCTTCATGATCATCATTTTGGTGGCATCATGGCTGTGTGGTGGTATGGTGGTGTTCATGTATGTATGTATGTGTAGAAGGTAAAAATGAAATAAAGAAGAGAAAACCGTGGGGGAAGAAAAGTTGATAAAAAGGAGACGTTGAAAAATTGGATGACTTTGGCCGTTTCCTTTAGATTTTTTGCTTCACTTTTACCCACCATCACCACACCGCCACCAATGAAGCTGATTCTGTGTTAGGTTATTTTTGGGGATTTTTATATACCTATTATTATTATACCCCTCGTGCAGAATTGTTCAAGTCTCTTTCCTATTTCTTTCGCGTTTTAGGTTTTTGGATGTTCTCTCTAACACAGCATATCTCTATACATATTTGTTGTTCACTGCATGCCTACTTTACTCGCTGGCGTGTGTTATGTATGGCTGCTTGTTTGACTTTGACTTGCTGTCATGTTTGTGTGTGTCATAGAGCCACAGAAAAGAAAAGTCTTGCAATATAGCGTTTCGTCTGTAGAATACACAAAGAAATAGCTCTTTTAACATAGAGTACAGTAAACATGTACATTTTCTTCTTCCTTTTCACTTTGTATTTCTGACTGACAATAATAATACACCACTCTCTCAAAGAAATCGACAACGGTGACATTGTAGATACATTTTTTTTGTGAAAGAAAAAAAGAAAGTGTGCTGATGTGCGGTCGTGTGCTTCTAGCTGACTAGAAACTAGGGTCGAATGAAAAGAAAAGGCAAAAAAAATAGTTGAGTTGATACTCCTGAGTACAAACCAGCAGCAACTCTGGTTGGTTATTGGTGTTGGCTGGATGATGGAAATAATGTGATTGAACTTTCTTATATAGAATGGAAGACAAGCAGGAGTTGTGAGAGGCAGGCATAGAATACTGAACAGAAGTGAAATGACACACTGAGGAACTCATTAAAGAAAGGGATTAAAGTTCACTCTTTTCCAACCGTGTAATGCAAGAAGAACTACCACTTTTTGTATTTCTACTTTCCGTACCATCCCCACTTCGTTTTCCGCTATTTTGAATAGACATACCTTATACTATGTGTATGTACATACCACATCGTCATTATAATGATGACGATCAGCCTGAAAGAGTGTTATATTTTCATAATATCCCTCTTCACCTCTACTACCTATGCTCGTATTAGTGTCTTTGTCGTACGTACTAAAGTAATAATGGAAAGGGTTATTGGAAACTGAGGAAGCATTTAGTTTGGGGATTACTACTAGGGAAAAGCATTATATTATGTCATTATATACTTTTTGGTTGAGTTGGCTTACCAAGTGAAAAGGTATGCACTATGCACCACCACAACGCAGCTTGGTGTAAGATTTGGGAGCATAAAGCTTCTCTTCTTTAGAGCCAGGGCTGGTTTACCAATTAAATAGTTTTCTCGGGTCAACATCATTCCATAATATCACTGATGTGGTGCTTGTTGGTGTGCAGGCAGTCACCAGTAAAGCACTCGTCAGTCTTATAAGTATAATAGGTTGGTGGGTAGTAGTAGTAGGTGATGTGATGGAGCGTGCTCTCAATACAGTTAAGTGCATGAATGAGATTTCATTTTTCATACCAACCAAAGCAGCAAGCTTATGAAATGATCATGATGCTCTTGTACACATGCAGCAGGCATTAAGCATACCACAGTAAAAGAAAGGCACACACACCACAAGCAAGAAAGAAAAGCAAAGATTTACTTATCATTAAAAAATAAAATGTTTGTATTCGTGTGGAAAAGTGTTTTCTTTAGGATTACGATAAGAATCTCCAACGGGTTTTCTTTGCGAAATGGGATGATGACTATGATGGTTATGAAGATAACGGGAGACTTTGCGGTTAAATGACAGTAGCAATGTCTGGGTCCAGACAAATATCCATAAAAGATGGAACACATCATGATCGTCATCATTGTGTCTTCATCGAAAATGAGTAGTTACTGTACTCATTACTTTACTTATTTATCCTCATCAATTTTATTTTGCTATTTGTAAAGTTTCAGAGAAAATGAAGAAGGTTATATATTTTAGTTGGCAATGGCAATAATAGTGACAACTTTTGTCAGTTCATTATTTTTTTCTAGCTTGCATAAACGATAACTTTGGTAGTTTTGCTTGTGTTTGCAACCTACGGCAAAACAAGTAAATACAAGTACGGTTAGTTGTAACAAGTATTACACTCGCCGGTTGAGGAAGTGAAGTAGAGAAATGAAGAAGTGAGTGGAATTTCTTCCGAAATGTGTTTTAAAAACGACCTTGTTTTTTGTGTAGCGTAAGAAATGTGGCTAAGTTGATGTCGCGGTGGGGTGGAGGAGACTAAGCTCTGGCATCCAAAGTAAACTGTTACTGTTTTTGTCTCCTGCTGCTGCCGAAATGAAATGGAATACATATTTCTAGGTCGTTTTCCGAGTTCCTCTATAAAATGTCCTATATAAAATGCATCTTGGTTCTCCCTCGCTCAAACTGAGTTAAACGCGAAGCATTTTATTCGTTGCATGCACCAAAAGTATCCATCTCCTTCTTTATACTTTAATATTATGGAAAAGTGTTGTCCATGAATAAAAGAAATAAGGAAAAAGTTGAACAAGTTGAGTTATAGTTTTTACTGCTGCTGTTGCACAGAAAGCATATAATAATGTGTATTTGAATCATACTGGTGCATGCCACCACTACCACCAACATCTCTGCTGATAATATGATGGCATGTCTGAGTGTTGTAAAGTATGCTGGCATGATGAGAGATAAACATTGTTGTATCCTATAAGGATTGCATGTGTACATATATACATACATTGTGAAAGTACTTAGGAACTGGAAACGTGCAGGACGAGATCATTTTTGGCACTGACGGTGGCTATTTCTTTTTCTACTTCATCTCAGCAGCTTTGAGTAAAAATGATGATGATGGCTGTATGTGCACAAGTAGGAAAGGAAATTTTTGGCGTGAAAAAAAGATATTTTGGATGCATGATCCTAAGCAATGCAAGTATATAGGGGAGGAAGTAAAGGGGGAAAACGAAAGGGAAAAATAGAAAGTACATAGGCACGTATGGACTGAATCAGATATACATTCATATTATTATATAAAACACACATATTATGCGTTTGTGTATGCAAAGCGAAAAGGAAGTAAGAAACATTCTATGTGGACACTCCATGAAGGAAAGAAGCAGCGAGTGAGTTGCTATTACAAGAAGAAAAGAGGAAGGGGCGGGTGACTGGAATTAGGGGCCCGGGTACGTACGTGAAAATGATGAGGAAGAGAAGAGAGAAACTCTGAAACTCTTGTTGTGCAATATATATACTTAATATCATTGAACTCATATTATCGTGTGAATGCACAACAATGCATGTGTAACATGTGAGCACTCACTTGGTCTGTGATATCACTTCACAACATCCATGTATGTCATAGCTTTTCAAGGAAAATTCGTGTAGTGGAGCCGGAGAGAAAATTCACATTCATCTGTGAGGAAGTGTCTGTCGGTAGTGTATATACCAAGTGCAGTGCGTACTAACGTATTTATAAAGAAAAAAATATTCTCTCCCTCATTCTCCCTTCTTTTCAAAGTTTCATGAAGGGATGATGATGACGATGATGATGATATTATATGATGGTGGTTGGCGATGGTATGGGTGCTAGACAATGCGAGTTCAAATATTATGTAACTTTCTTATTTTCAAAGTACCTTTGTACGTTGAAGAATATCATCAACATCAAGCACACAGAGAAGGATGCACAAAGTGGAAGGAAGTAGAAAGTGAAATAGAAAACGAGGGTGGCAAGTGTAAATATATATACCATACCTCGGTCTAGTTTGTTTGGGATGATGTTAATATGAGCGTGTTGGCATCATCCATGCCTGGCTAGATTCGCTGCCTTTCTGGAATGAAATGTTGCTTGCTGGCTTTGCCTTTGGTTACCGTAACTAGAGAAGTTTTAGATCGATATTGGCATAGAACTCACTTCTGCTGCTAAGTTTTTCCCTTGTTTTTATAAAAAGTACACTTGAAAACATTAGTTCAAGCAAACGCCGGGCTTTGTAACATTCAGGTTATAAAATAAATAGATCCGAGTGGATAAGCAAACCGTGAATAGTTAACGGAACAGTTAAAATAAATCACGTAGTGTCAGTAAGCCAACATAATAAATACAGATAAAGTAGTCAATAAATTCAAGTGTTTTCCATTGTAAAGTACATATTCAGATAAATAGAATATTCTTAACTTGAGAGTATGCAGTTGTGACAGAAAACTTTCAAGTTTTAGTTTTATTTGTTATTTACCAACAATGACAGTCGGTGTGTTGAAGATTATGATTTTACAAAAAAAACAACGTTATTATTACACTTTATTTTATATGGAATCATACAGTTATCTATAGAGCCTAATTATTGAGATTGCTCACTCTGTTCGTATCTTGTCCGTCTGTCTGTAAGTTGGTAAAAAATTGCTAATAATCACGAATCCCCACTTTTTTAAAGGAAAATAACCTCCTTTGTGTCATTATTGTAGTTTTTATTCTTTTCACTAAGCTACTTGCATATGTATGCATATCAAAAGTTACAGCGGTTTCTTGTGATTTTATTAACATCAATTACAACACTTTTCAAAATGTTCACATACAGTAATCTCAAGTCAGGAATTACTTTTAGGTTTTATTTTGCTTCGTTGACATAAAGTAACCTTATGAATATCATTATTAAAGGCAAGGGAAACATACATACATTTTACTTGAATGATCCGTCTTTTGCGTCGCCGTTAGCCTCTGATTCACTAAAGTATACACATTGTTTTACACCAAAGGCAAAATTTCATACTTTTTCATATTCCATATATTTTAAAACTTGTTAAAACTTTGCACATTCGTTTTCTCAAAATTTCTATTGAAAAAGTTAGGACATGTGTAGGTAGGTATACGACTGACTATTATAAAGATGAGTTATAATATTATTTTTCTCTCTTTTGTTTGAATTCACTAGCTCATTCATATATCCTGTTACTTTCTCGCAAAACCGCTAATAACAATAATAATATTCAGTGTTTTATATGTGACGGCTTCTGAGCCAGAGGTGTACAATTTATGATATACTAACAAGTTAACTAACAACTTACCCGACTTGTGCTTCGGCATTATTATCAGGGACAGGCGAAAAAATATACACTGAAAAGTCATTGAAAGTGTAACAAATATACCAACAGTTCAAAACAGCTTCAAATTTCAGGCTTCGCGTATTTTTCAAGTATTATATGTTCTCATATTTCTCAAGCATTTCCTGTAATTTTGGCTGATTGTCAGTACTTTTATATTACATATCAGCGAAATTCGTAGTTCGCCAAAATAACACAACTTCAGGTGAATAGCTACGAACGACTCATTTCAACTTGCTTCCTTTGGTTAGTCAACTCATTTTACTTTTACTGTTGAAAAACTTGATCATTGTGATCTTATGTTACATCTGTCTATATGTTGTCGTTCCCTCCTCCACACACCGGAGCAACTCAAGTTCCACTTGTATTTTACCGTCCCCTTGTGAATGAAGCAGGGGAAAGTAAGTAAGAAAAGTTGGTTATAAAATGAAAGAAATGGCTCATAAAAGCTAAAGTAAGCTAAAGCAGTTGTGTAGCTTCTCAGGATAAAAAGAGGGTATTGACTGTTCAAGCCCTGCCTTGAGCAAAATTATACGATCTTCATCATTGTCTGCTTAGAAATTTGAACCAGCGTCTGATTAAATTTTACAGGTATAGTGCATACATACAAATACATACATGATCAAACAAATAAACTTTTGTGCCAGGAGTACTAGTACTACTACGTCGTGAAAGATAAGGCACAGGGCATAGAGTTCACACGTGGGGGTCTAGCGTATATTGCCTTCTTTCGCTCAACCATCTGTACACTAATGATTTTTATGTTTAAATACATACCTAAAAAAATTGCCTTAAAAGAATGTTAATTATAATGAGCTCCACATGATTAATTTGTGTTCATACTGGTTGGTATATAGGATTTTTACATGCAAACATGTATTAAAAAAACAGTGGGACAAAACCACACGTTTACTACTACCTTTCTATCATCAAAGATGAAAAGAAAAAAAATCGATTTTATTTTCTATAAATATTCTTTATACAAAATGCATACTTTCTACTTACACCAAACGACAGCCTCATCAATTCATGCTTCTCATCTTCACAGGAGATATTTCAAAAGGGAAGTTGTGGCAAAACAAACTACATGTATACGCAACGCACCTATGTGTAGTTATATAATTTTTTGTGCTAAGCTATTATAGATTTATATTCTCGAAATCCTATTCTTTTGAAGGGAAAAAAGATCTCCTACGGTTTCTCAATCCCCTTTGCATTATATTATTGTATTGGCCAAAAAGTTTGATCCGTCTTTTCTGTTCGCTTTACTTACTCGTCGTCTCCATGCTTGTTTCGTCGATGTTGTTGTGTTGTTCTTACTACGATCATCGTCTCTCTTTTCCTGAAAATCCAACATCTATTTCATCCAGCCATTCACTGCTACCACCACCGCCGCCAACAAAATAAAAACCTTTCTATTTCCAACTTCGAATAGATTTTATTCCATTCTTGTCATTGTTGTTGTTGGCTTTGCAGTACAGAATGTGCCATACGATGATTTTGGAGATGATCAAGCAAGGAAACCACTTTTTCCCCTCCAGTCTAGTCACACTGCTGATCTGGTCGATGGCTCTTTTTACTTACCATGCTGAAATGTACATACATTCAATACTCATGTAATTTCACTTTATGTATAAAATATATATACGTCTTATCATTATATAATTATATTATGTACATACATACATATACATATGCATGTACTTCTACTTTGTCGTTTATTGGCGTTTCCTCCTCATTCCCTTTCAGGCTCTTTTCTGTGGTTTTCTATCTTCACTCACTCGCTCTCTTTTCCTTTTTTCTAACAAGCAGTATTCACTCAGAGTCAACCAAAATCCAACATTCTGCATTGGACACAACAAAATCAAACATACAATAGGAAAGTAGTACAAAAACATGTACTGCTGCTGTCATGTCGTATATGTATGTACTCAAGTACAACACACATCACATAAATACTTAAAATAGTACATGCCTCACCCCAGGGCATCGGCAAATTGGACTTGGACTATGAATTTGCAGGCAGGGATTCTGTAATGCTGCTGCTGGACCTAAATTTTCTGGTTGGTAACGCATCGTATTATAACATGCATGTCGTTTTTTTCTGTTCTGTTGTTGTTCTTCGGAACGAAGAAGCTTAGCGACATAAAGAGTTCAGAACTTGTGTATTTATCCATGTAAGTACCTAAATACTCACTTAAATACATGGAAGAAAATAGAGACACACACGCACCCATCATATCATCATCTAACATAACGTTCATTTCTTGTACAGAGTAGAGTAGTGTTCAATAATAATAATATTCTACATCTCATTTTAAGCTTGCTCTCTTTATTTTTTTCAGACGAATTGGACTTTTGCTACGACAGTATGAAATTACATGCAAAAACCAACTTACACGATATTACTGCAACTATACATG
>JAQFZH010004881.1:0-11321 GCA_034695485.1 Entomobrya nivalis
TGACCATCACTAGCGTCGTTATAAGTCGCATTGTTTCAGCTACGTCGTTATGATCGCTATTACAGCGGGTTTATTTTGCTCGTACGTTTACACATAATCAAAAAAAATGTATCCGTTAAAGCCTTACTTGCTTCTCGGCTTGTCATAATTTACACGTGTTGACCTATAAGCACTCTTGGCTACATTAAAAAACATGAACTTTTAAAAAAGCACTTTCTATTTTTAAATCCAATACACTTAATATATTTATTAGATTTTAGGTAATTATATGTTCGTCATCTTATATACGATACCGTATTTTAAACCATTTCAAAAATATGAAAAATACAACTACACATAAATACATATTAATTTGGCGAAAATAAAAATGGCTATAAATTTTTGTGCCTGATTACCTGAAAAAATATTTTTTTAAACGTGTATTTGACTATAACCGGCTTTCTTACTTTATCCATTTGGTTTGGTTGCAGTTTCTTATAAAAACTTTATGAAAAGAGATATTCTCTCATTAGATCAATTTTCATCTTTGCCATAATCGCATCTTCCAGAATCTTTAAAATGGGGGTTAAACAAAAAATATATTGTCTGTTTATATTTTCCTTGCAAATTTTATCATCCAGTTTAGTGTCAAGTTACAATTACCAACCAACTAAATCTACATTTATAAAAATATCGGATACAAACGTATTAAACTCGATTTCTTCTTTGCCACTGGGTGCTATAGGACTTCAGCTTATTACCTTTGGAATAGGATTGGCCATTTTCTCGGATCTGAATTTTCAGAATGAAGATTCTCACACTCAAGAGTACCATGATTATTTCAGCAGTGGTCAAGGTCAAAGGAACAACAATGAAGGTCATTGGAATACAGATCCCTCTGGTAACTCCTGGAGGACTTCTATGAAAAAGGAAGGAAATACTACTCAAAACATGACCAACAATAACAATGGATTGTCCGTAGTTATGTACATGAAAAATGGAGAAAAGGTTATGATGATGAAGCAACCATCGGGAGAAGGTTGGTCGACTCCTCAGACGTCCACGCCAAGGCCACGTGGTGGTGGATGGAGAAAAGGAGGAAGAAAGGGAGATGAAGACAGTGAAAGTAGTAGTATGGGACTTGGAGTTACAAAATTGGCAATGCTGGGCATGGTCAACTTGCTGCTGGCCATATTTGTGGATTATGTGTTGAATAATTGGGATGACAAGTAGTTCAAGTTCAAAGTGGTATTAACTTTATACATAGTTTAAATACAAAATGTTTCTTAGAGTTCCATTTTGGGGTAACTTGATACATACATGCCAGTCAGTTACAAGTAACGAAAATGCTATTGATGTTTGCGACAGTCAATTTTGTGCTAAGATGGTAATTTAGAGGAAATTTCTTGTTAAATTTAGTTTTAATTGAGGAAATTACTTTTTGTATTTTGTGTTAATTGTACTCACAATTGTTTGTTTAAACTTAAATAAAAGTTCACAGGAAATAAATTGATCCGATTTAAATTATAATATATTGATCGTTAAGTCGATCGATAAATTTTATTATTAAATGTACCATACTTCATTCATACCATATAACTGTTACACAAATTATAAGTTTTTAAGTTTACGTTGGTTAATGTTCTAATCTTGGGGTTATCAGATAATGATAATGACGCAGGTGGTAATATTATTATTTCTCAGAAAACGAAATTGGGTCAAGGTTATTTGTATTATTTTGCTCATTATTTTTAACTCAATACGATGATAAATGATAAAACGGCAAATTGTATAATTTTATTTGCTTTATTTGTGCATTATTTCTCAATTTTTTGAATCCGGAAGACAAGATGGTTCTTATAAATAAATTTTCAAAGAATTTTTAATCAATCAAGTCCAAATGAATTCTCCCAGTAGCGTTCTCAAGGTAGCCTTAGTTTCCCTAATTCTATCCACCAGATCAACAGATGTACTCGCCTGCGTCCCAAAACCAACATTTCTCGAAGAAGGCCGCTGTTGTCCCAAGATTTTAGGCACAAACTATTGCGCCGACGGAAGTGTAAGCACACCATTTTGTGCTCATAAATCCTGTAACCCAACTGGTTGTCAGTGTAACGGAGGCTGTCGATCCGGAGGATGGTACTTGGAACTTTTCGATGAATACCATTTTTCTGGAGAAAAAGTAGCAATTGTCAAGGGAAGTGAAACAGAGTGCGTAATTCTGGAGCAGCAGCATAGAACACGAGCGTCTTCTGTTAACACCCATTTTAATTGCATTAGAGCATATAGTCAACCTGGATGCAATGGGGAACATATCGATTTAGCAGAACGACTTAAGGGAGCGTGCCATCATCATGAGAACCTTACAAAGTGTAGATGGAATGATAAAATTATTTCTGTGGGAAAGTGTCATTGATTAAATTGTGTCCTTAAAAATGCAATAAAACTGTTTATGAAAGACAATCCAATAAAAACGTTTTTCAATGAGTGGTAAGTCCAGAAAAGTAAAATTGCAATACTCGCTCGTTATTTGTTAAGATAAAGTTAGTGATCGATCATGTAATCGCACGAGGCTTTGTGCGTATGCAACTTTGTGTTACTTAGTAAAACATTGAAATGCATTGTAAACAATTATAAGCCAAATTGCGCAATATACAATAATGGACCATATATAGATTTTTAGGTGTTTAGTCTGCAATGTCTGATAACTTTTAAAAAAATGTACAATGTGAATAAATTTGTTTGAATACATAGGGGTTTTTGCTCAGATCCGACCAACTGCACATTGCGATAACTATGAATGCAGTAGTCATACACAGTGCTCTTTGATATTAATTTATAGCTTAACTTAATATTACCCAAAGGCATTTGGAAATAGTTGCTTTGGTTTAAGAGAAACGGTTCATCAAACCAAAACGAAGACATCTGACAAAAATCGAACTACAGTGTTTAATGAGGTTTTTATTATTTGAACGTTTGTCATCAGGTCAGTTCAAATACAGATGAAACAACATTTCATGTATTATTTAGCCTAACATTTGACAATTATAAAATGGTGTCAATTAGACCGCTACATCTCACCTTTTGCAAATGAGGAAGAAATAACCAAACCCATTTTTTCTGATAAAAATACCAATTTTTTTTACCAATAAGACTTAAATTTATCTCAAGAATAAAGAGAAAGTATGTTTCCAGTTATTGATCGTAGTTAAGGCCATTGTTGGCAATATATGGGTGCCCAAACATTTAGCATTTATCCTTTGTATTAGTTGTATTGCAGCGTTGACCGAATTTCCTCATCTCAATTTTACCAAAAGCGGAAAATCTAGTTTTGCTAAAAATCGTGCTATCTAGAATTTAGAGAAAATGGTCTTTCTTGACCAAGTGGTGACTTGGACTGAAAAATTCATTCAATTTAACCAAATTGTGGACAATACCTTTAATAATTTAGTCGAAATAAAAAAGTTATCCGAACTTCAAAACATTGTTCCAAAAAATTAGGCTAAAAGTCATGTTTTGACTTTTTTGAATGAAACCTTCTGACATCTTTTCTAGTAATGCTAATTCAAAAAGCTTTGGCACATATTTAAGTTACGATTTGGGCTACAAAACAGTATCAAATTCTAGTACGTGGGCCAACGACATTCATATTTATGGCAACATATATTTGGTCGGATCAGAGCAAAACCCACTATGTATGTACCTATTTTTTTAATGGAATTTTTTTGCTCATATGATGTTTTTCGTTCCATTGTGTTAATCTTTAGTGATTCATGCGTATAGTCTGAAGCTGGATTTCCCAGGAAATCTTTCATCGGTACATGATAAAATAAAAGATAAGATACTCCACGTGAACATAAATTCATTAAGTGCGTTTTGTCGGATAAGTTCATACGAAAAGCGCATCGCACATCGCAGCTCACGTTTTCCATGTAACACCCTGATTAATAATACAGCGAGACATGTGATGAATTTAAGTCGCAACGCAACAAGCATTTATTTGTTACTCTGTTGTCAATGTTATACAGTCAAAACTGTGAGAAATGCAGTCTATATTATGCCATTGACCGTAGGTCTTCCAGGCTTTTGTTTGGAATAATGCGTAACAAATTGGCAAATTTGGGTGAAGGTTAATTCTTACGTAGGTTGTACGCATGTTGCTTGTCCAACGTATGAACTGATGTGTTCAAATAGTTTTTAATGTCATATTTATTCAAATTTACCAATAAGGATGGATACGAGGGATGTGGTATTGTTTGTAACTATCAGCATACCTCCCTGGGTACGTCGCTGATAGCTTTTTTATCTATTCACTATTATCACATTTATTCAATCTAACTTCTCGAGTTAGTTTGGAACAGCTTGATAACACCTTATCATCTCATCTTATCACCTTATCGATAAAAGATAAGTGACAATCAACATCAACACTTTTCACTCTTTTTTCAATTAAAAATGTTTTCACTTATGATCATGATCATTCACTATCATGAGATATCAACCTTATCAGCATTGTTAACCTGTCTTTCAATTGAGTAAACAAAGAATCACGGATTAAACGAGAAGAATGTAAAATTCTAAGACGCAACTACCGATTGCGGCGATAGATGTTATGTATAAGAACGTATATGCACGTTTAAGTAATACGCTTTTATACGTTCAGGTATGTATGTACGTCTTTGCATGTATACAACAAATATGTCCTTTCTATTGCGTATATAATTTAATCGGGTCAGGGGCGATATTGAGGTCTGAAATGCATTCGATTTTAATCAGCTGATGATCGTGCATCAGAATCGAGAATAAAAAAATTGCCATTTAAAACACATGTGACTATGCGACCCTTTTTTCTCGGGTCAGGTGTGTCCAGCGTGTCTGAAATACAATCCGATATATGGAAGGTGTTGACCTGTTTGGCGTCAATCGGCAGAGTAGTTTTTGAGAAATCGTGTCCACAGACAGACACACACACAGACAACATGTTAAAACCAATAACTACCTAGCTACGCAAATTGGTAGTTAATAAATAAAAGCAAATGACTGAAAATTTGACTAAATAGTTGACTGACCGACCTTAACTTACAATCGTCTAAACGTTATTTTTTCGCTTTTGTTGAAAAGTATTTAGTTTGGACTCTAAGTTTATTTTAGGGTTCAGAGCGGAAGAAATTGTAAATCTTTGCAAACTGGACAAAAACAAGCATAACATGGAGACTTACAGAACACAACTATTTGTCGAATCCAACAATTTCTACCAATTAGGAGCAGAACTGAAGGGACATATTGACAGCTTGACTGAATCAAGAAATAGGTTTTTGGCAAACCAAGCTGCGTATGAAAGCCAGAAACAATGTGAGTTATGATTATGATATATATAACTATTGTATCATTTTGATTAGAATTCTTATTGTGTTAATAAAATTTAATTTTATTGTGTTACGATTTTGCAGACGCTTTCGGAGAAGGACAAATTGACACAAACTCATTGCGCTTGATAGCAAGTGATATATTTGACCAGGTAATTGTTTGACTTGTTATGTCACAGGAATGTGGTTTCAAAACTAACTTTCTTTGTAGATCAATTTTCCCACATATTATAATGTCCCATTCATTAAATGATTCATTACATGCATGGGTATATTATGCCGAACTAGCATATATTAGCATATTTAATGCATATAATTAGTTTCTAAATCCACGAATGAATGTAGATATAATGGCGCTCGTGAATGCTTCAGTATTTATATATATCGGCGAAGCTGTGGTGATATTAACAGATACATATATTCGTTCTATTTGATTTAGGCTTTTCGAGCTTTGATCAAAAAACAAAATATAGAGATCAAACTTGAAGAAATAGTCACCTCAGCGTCTAAGTACGTTGAACATCTTCAAGCATATCTTGATTTCTATCAGAGGCTACACGTTTTCTCCAAAAGAGTTGAAAAATTCGACCTAATTTTGAACGACATCGGTGTCAAAGCTGAAAAAGTTCTTACATATTTGGAGGAAATTAAGGCCAGCATTTGTAATCAGCTTCAAACTCAATTCGATTTTCAAAGTATTCAACAAACCGTTTATCAAGTAATCCGAGACCTGGGCGCCACTGCCCAAAATAATTTTAATCCAAGTATTATCAATGAAGTTTCGTACCAAACCAAATTCGACCTTTATTTAGAACAGTTTGGAAATTTGGAGTGGTCGATTTACCAGCGTTTTACATTGGTAGTAGAATCCCACCCTCCTCCTGTTCTTTCAACAATGAAAAGTTACCCAGTTTCCCTGAGATATTTCAATTTGAAAAATGGTTACCATGGTGATTTTCAAATCAAACTGTATTTGGTAACCGAGGCTACCGTCAGAAATATACGATCAACCAATGAGATACCCGAAAATATTACTCCGCTAAAAAGGAATCATGTAGTACGCCATCGATGGGAGGATGTGGTTTATGGAACAATTTTCTTTAAAGATCCATACGTCAAAGGTGAAGATAAGGGAGACACACAAAGACATCAACCTAAAAGGCAACGTACTCCTTCTTCCCAAGATACTATCCAAAATAGGCACGGGTATCCCGTAGAACTTCTGGAAGGAAATTTACATGACAAATTTATAACCCTTACCAGAAATTTCGTTTTGAAGGAAATTAAATGCCGAAGTGGTGGAAGCAAAAGCAAAGAAAATGCCTCCACAATTGCAAACGACAAAGCGGCTTTATTGTTTGTCGTTGAATTACCATCTGGACAATTGGGACACCAATCAAAGAAGGCGTGGGCAGTATCTTCTCCCGTGATTGTTACATCAAATATTTCGCAAAATGGACAAGCTTGGGGTGGAATGGCTTGGGATGAGGTGGTTCCCACAAAAGGAAGGTTTGGATTTGAGGTGGATTCTAAGGCAACTTGGGCACAAATTGTGGAAATGTTAAAAGGATCGTTTCAATGTTTGGTGGGGAATGAGTTGGAAAAGGATTCGCATATTGAGTATCTAAGACAAAAGGCGGAACAGGAGATTTTGTAAGAAAATTATTTTTAAAAAGTACAAATAAATATAAATAAAACACTTGACTTGTCGACGAAATTTTGGACAACTCTAATTTTTGTTTATTTAGTGGTGGACGCCTTCAAGTTACGGAAAACACCGAAATTAGCAAACTGGCCATGTTTGGTATTGGCTCTACTAAACAGAAAGACAAAGATTCGTTACCATTTTGGCAATGGTTTTATGAAACCGTTTCTGTGATTCGAGAAGGTTACTTTTTCAACGAAATTTGGAAAAATGGTTTTATTGAAGGGTTTATCGACTATGAAAACGCATGTCAGCAACTTGAGAACGGCTTAATAGACCAGACTGCCCATTCGGGAGCATTTATAGTTCGTTTTTCAGCTTGTTCACCCGGAAGTCTTACTTTGGTTTTCATTGGAATTGGTAGCCAAAATATTAGTAGTTTTTTCGAAACAATGTAACTACTGCTTCTAATAACATAATCTATGATTGCTTATTGTATGACTTTTGGAATACTTTTTTAGACAACAAAATTTACAAAATGGAGCCAATGAAATTAGACAAGAAAAACTCCATTGAAGAATGCACTAAAGCTCTTCTACGTACTTTAGATGTGACGGTGAGAGTTCATGGGCAAGATGTTTTTATCATGGGCAAGATAAGGTACAATTGATTACTTGCTAGCTATTTCCACATGTATGTACAATTATCATGATTAGTAATGGATTTGGATTGGTTTTTTTGTTGTTTGATAATAAATATATCTGTTAAGAATTAAATTTACGGATTCGCCCATTTATCGTTTTTTTTTCGCCTATAAATTTTTCTTCTACCTATCGTTCTCCCAAATACCACGTCGCCTACTTTTTTTCGCTCAGTTATCGGCACACGGTTTTTACACACGTTTATCCAAGCAACACTCCGAAACGAGATGCTTTCCGAAAGTTTTACGATTGGGCAAAGAACAATCCCTCATTTTCTTTGGGATATGTTGTATTGGAAAATATGGTGTCCTTAAGTACTCGTGTTTAAAAACTGCAGGGAGGAGAATTCCATTTCAAACAGCAACTCCAGTATTATCCTAATCGCGCTTGTATTGAAAATTTGAAATACATGTAACATTTTGATGAAATAAAGATTCCTAAACAAAACGACATGAATATTTAGCATGTATATAAAAATTTATTATGACACTTTTCACATGTACATATATGCAAACCCCAATGTCGGTGTTTAACGCAAATAAAAGCTCGTATAATAAATACTTGTGACAATTCAACGCTTATAACTTTGAAATTGATGTTGGCCAGTTTAATAAAATGAGTAGATTAATGTTTCATTAAATTATGTACACTAATAGCCTAATAGCACATCTAGGATCTAAAGAAAAAGTACACTTCGTCTGACGTTTTTACCTGCTAATTAAGAAATCATTTTCCCGAATGCGCATGTGTGTTGGGGTCACCATTTACCCTAATGAATGAAAGCGCATAAAATATACATGCTTTAAATTTTCTTCAATCTAATATTATGAATGCTAAATTTACCCATTTAATAATAATTTTGTAAAAAACTACTATTTACTTGTTAAACTTACTTATCACCAACTCTGCTAAATTTGACCTCACATTTGCCCACCGAAACAATCCTCTTGTTCCACCCACACTCTGTGAGATTCTTATGATTGGAACACGTTCCCATATGGTATCGCACCAAATCCGTAGACTCCCCCTCACAGTTCACCCCACTGTAGATCCTAACACACTGGTCGTTATTATTCACAGAAGTGGCCCAGTTCCTATACTTCTTTTTCAGGTTAACGCATTTCGTTTTCTCATCATTTACTCAAGTCAGTTGTTTTACAGAAAAGTCGGTGTCCTGGTAAAGGACAAAATACCAGTCTCCTATTTTACGTTTCTCGTAACATCGACAGTTTTCCATGAAACATGGTCGACGACCACAGTATGGAGTGCACTCCATAGTGTGATTCCATGGAGTCATGACTCTCTCAAGCTTGTTTCCGTCTGGGCAATAGTCTAAACCAGAAACGTGGTAACAGCAAGGTTCATTGTGGAGAAAGTGGAGTTTTGGGACTGAAAGTGTCCCATATCCAAGTACCGCAATTAGACCATTGGTGGCAAACAAAGCAGCTAAATAGTAGCATAAAATGATCCATATGAATATGAATGCTCTTTTGGGTTGGTGGGTGGAGACAAGGAGGAAGAAAAGGAGATGAAGACAGTGATGGCAGTAGTATGGATCTTGGAGTTACAAAATTGCCAGTCATTCACAAGTAGCTTATATATTTGTGATAATCAATTTTGTGCTAAAATGGTAATTTAGAGGAAATTACTTGTCAAATTTAGTTTTAATTAAATAAGCTACCTTTTGTATTTTGTGTTACTGTACTTATTATAATTGCTTATTTTTACTTTTAATAAAAATTGACAAAATAAATTGATCTGAATTAAAGTATAATATCTTGGTTGTAAGGCAATATCGAATATTACAAAAAAAGTGCCAGGCTGCATATGCGCATATCACGGAATCACTGTTGCATATATATGATTAAAGGTTTACGTTTATTAATGTTCTAATTTTGGGGTTTATCAGATTACGCAGGTAATATTATTATTACTCAGAAAATGAAATTTTCTCAAGGTTAATTGTGTCATTTTACTCATTATTTTAAACACAATACGATAAAACGGCAAGTTGTATCATTTTCTTGGAAAGGCTGATGATTTATTTGCATTAAATTATTTGTTCAATTTATATCCTTTTTATAATTTAATTTTTCAAGTTAGCATTCCACTGTTTCATTTAAGATACTGCCAAATAAGTTGTACAATTCTTTCTGTTGGCATTCAAGTGACATCAATTATTTCTCAGCCTTTGCTTTGCAATCCCGAGGATAATATAATTTTTATAAATAAGTTTTCAAAGAATTTTAAATAAAACAATCAGGCAAGAATGGAGACTCCCAATTACATTCTTATGGGGGCGATATGTGCTTTAATTCTTTCCACCAGATCAACAGATGTACTCGCCTGCGTCCCAAAACCAACATTTCTCGAAGAAGGCCGCTGCTGTCCCAAGATTTTAGACACAAAGTATTGCGCCGACGGAAGTGTAGGAACACCATTTTGCGCTCATAAATCCTGTAATCCTACCGGTTGTCAGTGTAACGGAGGCTGTCGATCGGGAGGATGGTACTTGGAACTTTTCGATGAATACCATTTTTCTGGAGAGAAAGTAGCAATTGTCAAGGGAAGCGACACAGAATGCGTAACTCTGGAGCAGAAACATAGAACACGAGCGTCTTCTGTAAATACCCATTTTAATTGTATTAGAGCATATAGTCAACCGGACTGCAATGGGGAGCATATCGATTTAGCAGAACGACTTAAAGGAGCGTGTCATCATCATGAGAACCTTACAAAGTGTAGATGGAATGATAAAATTATTTCTGTGGGAAAGTGTCATTAATTAAATAAAGCGATAAATGTACCCTCGAGAATTGTAATATTGTTGTTTATGAAAGGCAGTCTAATAAAACGTTTCTTAAATAAGTGGTCAGTCCAGCAAAGTGAAAATACAATGGTTTATAAAGGCTTTATTTATTAAGGTAACGCAAGTGATCATGCTGTCGTACGAGGGTTTGTACGTGTACAACTTTAAGTTAATTAGTAAAACATTGAAATTCACTGTAAAAACTATAAGCCGAATTGCGTAGGTTCATATTCGATAATGGACCATGTATAGTATAATGTGTTCATAAATTCACATGCGTCTTTTGTCGGATAAGTTGATACAAAATTTTCTGAGAATTTTTAATTTAAACACCTGCTGATTATAAGTATGTAAATATGACAAAGAGATGAGGTGATGATGAATTTAAGTCGGAACATGTACTTGTTACCCAGTTACTATGTCATTGACCGTGTATATCACTCCCGGGTTTGTTTTGAATACGTGTAACAAGTGTTTGTACTTGTTTAAAAATGCATAGCATAACAGATCGAATGTTTTCCATCTGCCAATCCGATTTGACAAATTTTAATAGTATAAAAAATCGAATGATTATATCCGTCTGCCAATCAGATTTTGTAAATTTTAAGGTGAATGTTATTCTTGGGTTTCCCGCATTTGTTCAATATAATCAGTATAAATACTTTATATACAAAAATGTATTTCATATCAAAATACAGTTGACGAAATTATTTGGGTAGTAAACGTTATAGAGACATTTGAGTGTTATAGTAGGCTACACTGGCTTGGTGTCTGCTGATGCGACAAAAGGAAACCCGGGTTATACTGATAAGAGATTCGGA
>JAQFZH010004882.1:0-11320 GCA_034695485.1 Entomobrya nivalis
TGGTGTCATTATGATGATATTGGATTAATGGCGGTATTAGGGATTGATGAGGTTAAATATTGGGATTAGGGATTGATGAGGTTAAATAAGGTGATTTCGGATTGATGAGGTTAAATATTGTGATTAGGGATTGATGAGGTTAATTATTGGGATTAGGGATTCATGAGGTTAAATATTGGGAATAGAGATTGATGAGGTTAAATATGGTGATTAGGGATTGATGAGGTTAAATATGGTGATTAGGGATTGATGAGGTTAATTGCAGTTGTGTGGAGAGATGAGGGTTTTTTTTAATTAAAAATAATTTAGTTTTTTTTATGTGAGGAGGTTTTTTTTATTAAAAATAATTTAGTTTTTTTATGTGGGGGGTAGGGGTAGGAGACTCGCTGGAACGAAGAGGTACACGGGCGGCGTACTACGCACCGTTGGCCTTAAAACCGGCGCCTTGTAACGTGTGGGTTAATTTAATGGGGGTTTTCGGTTAAAGGGAGAGGATCTGGATTACTATTGGTGGTGGTGGTAATGATGGTGAAGGGGGTAATAATATTTAAAAGGTGTGGGTGTCACTGTCACTTAATTGGAGTGAAGGGCACACACACAAACACAAGGATAACACTTCCAAAAAGATTGGAGATGGATGGAGGTAAAGTTGTCACACAATCACCAAAGTCCGAAGACGACTGACGATCGGCTGGTGAATGTTATGGTAGGGAACCGGTGAATTGCAGCAAGGGTTAGGGATTTGGATATGGCGGTCGGACGGTACGGGTTTTGGGGAAATGCGAGACGCATGTCTCATTCTGCTTCGATGAACTTGAAAGCTAATGACGTGCATTTGTTTGACTCACTTATTGCTTTTAACGTTTACAAAGTATAAAAACAAACAAGATAAGATACTCAAACTACGATAGCATTGATCATGAGATCGCTCACCTCATTTTGCGTCATAAAAGCCTTATCACCACTTTCTTTGGAATCTAATTGATTTAAATTACATCATGAAATAAATCTCTTGTATGACTCAAGTTCCCACCAGTTTACTCACACCCATGTGATCAAACCTATTCTCTACGCTTACGTAACGAATTTACGCATCGTGCTAACGTAAATAGTCTGCACAACTTGCGTATTCCAATCGAAGCGTGTGACTTATTAAACTGAATAATAACTTATGATAGTCTAAATTATTGTTTCATCAAAATTGGTAACATAAAGTTAGCTCAGCCCAAAGATAACAATTGGAAGTAAAATTATTTTAAGGGTCCAATGACATCACTACTTTATGTATCGTTTTGTATTTGTGTGTGCGCGTAAAAGATTTCCTTCAGTAATCATCATACACGTCATTGAATTTTTAAAGGTTTTATTTTTCATTGTCTTTTTAAACGGTTTGCCGTTATTTAATACAGTTTTTTTGGCTATCTTTGTCGGAAATATTTTAGTTATATCCGTGGCATCTTGAGATACCTCGAAAAGTCAAGAGATGAAGTTGATATCTCACACGACATCCGTGGTGACAGCAGAAACCAGAACCATGCTTGACCATAAGAAGATCTACCTCGTGGATGCTGGAGCACAAGATATCCTCCAGCAGACCGAATCCACTATCCATTGAAGTAGCATGTGAATGACACGGATTGTAAAATAAGTCAAGAAATTGTATGTTGCCAAATTGTTCAAATAAAAATTCCATGAAAAATCATTCAATAAAGAAGCATTGAAATGAAAGTGTAGTCAGTGCTCCCACTGAAAAAGCAAAACTTTTACTGATGTTCATCCTGTTTCAGGTAAAAAGAAACACAGCGAAACATAAGTTCTTTTGCGACTTCTTGAATAATTGTTTCGAATAAACTCTAAATTTGAATTTTTTCAAGACTTGGGCCAAACTTTAAAATATTAATGGTTTAATTTGTTTTTATAATTTAATTTATGACAGACAGAGCGTTAAAATATAAGCGCTAATAACAATGTAATTACACAAGCCAAGGAGAAGCGAAGTTTTGTGGAAAGAAATATGCGCATTTAAATAATTTGAGGAATCATGACCTGTTTTTTCTATGTATTAAACATGGGTAATTAAATATTTGTACATAGTTATTAATAAAAATCAACAACTTCAATGCAAAAGTATCAAGAAAATTGAATTGCTTTATTTCCCTCAAATATATCCTACATTCACGAATCTGCACACACAAATTATTTTATATTTAACACGTTTGTCGAAATCGCACCTAAATTTGCAAAACTTGTGACGCTGTGACAGGATTTAAGATTAAGGAAATAGTGCTGATGTGGTGAGCCGTAGAAACGTGAATGATTTACTTATTGTTCGGTACTACGATAGAGCGGCTTAGAAGAATGACGGGGCATTATAATTGACGACAACTAAAATTAACAAATTTGGTACCACAAAATTTTCTTTCGTTATCAGTTTATTTTTCAAATTGAAGCATGAAAGACATTTTCCTACATACATATTTTTTGTCTGTAGAAAAACAAATTTATAAAACTGTAATTTTGGGCTATTATTTCGTAGGCATATTTAGGGTTTGCATAAATGTACACCAGAACGAAAGGGCTGAACTAATTGTAAGTATGGATAGTTTGATCGAATTCTAATAAACAGATTGAAACGAAAGATATATAGTAAGACAGGTTTGAAGTTCCATCTAAACCCCATCCAAATGACTAAACCCCAGAAAGTTATAATTTTGCAGGAAATTACATGCTTTCATCTCGAAGGCAAATTACATGTTCTAACCTTAAAACATATCGGATATTAGATTCCACATTTAAAAATACAAACGTTGCAGCAACATTATTTAGTTTCTTTCATAATATGCACAAGTTAAAAAAGTCTTTTTTCGCGATAGTAGAATTATTTTCAAGTAGGTATAGTTGATATTCGAATAAAACTGAGTAAAAGGCTGAGAAATTCACATTTGCTTACATAGTAATTACCAACGTTGGCAAAATTTACTAAATATTATTGAAATATAATAAGGCAACTAAATAGTTTTCACTGGGCATACTAAATACTTAAACATAATCTAAACATATGTTGTAAATATACCTTAAAGTTTGTTCCATAATTATCCCTTTGCCCTTAAACCCTCCACCACTAAAGAGAGTTCCGAGGTTACTTTGAATTTGTTAAGAAATCAGTCAGTGACCGACTCGGTTTCAATCAACATGGTCTACCATTTCATGTTAGAAACGTTTCATAAATTTGCTTTCTATTTATGTGTGATTTCTTACCGTCTTAGAAAAACGGACAACGGAAAATATGTTACAGAAATCGCAAAATTTCAAAAGGTAAGCTCTCCTGTAAGATTCAGTAACTGCTCATGTTATTTTATATAATGTACTCTATTTCAACATTTTGCAGTTTGTATCTATCATATTGTATATTATACCGCACTATTGGCACATAACCGTAATATACAATAGATATAGACAGATTTGGTGGAGTCGAAACATATATCCTGGGGATCCAACCCCTTATTTTGTAGTTCTTTACAGAATAACCTTTTCAATTTCTACATGTTACATTATGCATAAACTTGTATTTCACGAAACCTACTATCTGCGATACTTAAACTACTTTTCTAAGGTTCTAAATATATACAGCGTACGAGCAACCACAAATCAAAACACAAAGGTACGTAATGTAAATTAACAAATATATCGTTTTGCCAAAGTATTTTAAACATTATTGATTTGTTACGTATTATTAATTATGATTTTTTTACAGATTTGCAAAACCATCATATTTTTTGTGCTAGTGTTCCATGCAATTATTGGAATTAATATTCATTTTATTGGAAGACATTACGCAATTTCTTTGAAAGGCACTTTGGCACAAATACAACAATTTTTTGTATTGGAAGATCTTTCTGATTTGATCTCAATTGAAGAAGACACTCCCGGGAATTACGTTCTGGCTTTAGTATATATTGTGACTTGTTGTATTAAAAACGTGCAGAATTGTTATTGTGCTTTGTTTTATGTGCTAAGTATTTATGGACTTACAACAATTAGCGATAATTTCCGCTATGATTGTAACAGTAAAATGGACGAGAAACACATCTTAAAACATTATAGAAGCATTTGTCGGCTTTTGAGATATCATGAAAAATATTGCGGATTGGGGTTATTGGGGTTTCTATTATCGGGAATATTTTGCGGTACATTTTTTCTTGTTCTTAGCAGTTATTCTTTGCATTTTGGAGCTTTGGGAGTTTTATTATTTAAACTTTGGTCGATATTTTTCTACGCTGTTGTTATAGGACTTGGAATATCATTCACCTCGAAGGTTACTGCCACACAATTATACATATTGTTTTGTTTGATTCTTTTTTTATTAACGTGATACATTATTTTAGATGGGAGACATTGGAAAATTGCTGAACAGCCGAAATACTATTGCCAAAAATCGTCAGGCATTGATCTGGCATTTTAAAAACCAACAGTTTTGTAAAATACAAGCGCTATGCATGCCTATATCGTACTCTATGCTATATAAGGTAGGTATATTTGTTCGTTGGGCTTATCCAACGAATTAAGCTTAAAACGAGTCTGTAAAACTAACAACAAATTATTTGTTTTAATAGTGCGCTGTCTTTTCTGTTACGATTCTGATTGTTACAATGTCACCGGATTGCAAATTACAAGCCTAATAATTTCCTTGAACATTGGCATTGTATTTGAGCAAATAAATCGAATCAATTGGAAAGCATATTTAGCCTGAAAACATCACTTGCATCTGGTTCAAATAGTTGACCAATAATGAATACAATGTTTTAGTACACTGTACACTTGTCATAAAAATTCCCCTGAAACCGGTCTTCTTTTTCCAATAAAAAATTCAAACAATCAAAATACTTAATGAGCACCAAAACTTATTTTACAATCTTTTTGGAAAAACTTATTGATGGTAACAGATAGCCAAATATTAAGTACGAGTTTGATAACCAAAACATCCCACGTTAAAATTATACGGAAAAATTTAGATGAATTGAAGCAAATTTAGCCGCAGCTGACAAAAGAAAGCTTTCCAAAGATGTCATGTTACCCGAGTGTGTTATTATTATCTGCTGTATTTTTAACCATGTCAAAACCATACAGATGAAATATAAAACGGGTAATTATGATTTTTGTTTGCAACAGTTTTGTACAAAGTTTATTTTCTCGAACATTTCTCTGTAGCCAAATGTCACATGCAAGCCCTTAATTTTTTCAAGTGTTAATTTTACATTTCACAGGTTTTACTGCAATTTTCAACAGTTTTGTATATTCAAGTGAGTTCTGCAATAATGGTAAGAAAATTAAAATTCGACAAGTAATAATCAAATTTCTTAATTGAAAATACATGTTCAACAATAGAGTATCTGCTTTTTAAAAAAATCGTACATAATACAATAAATAGTGATAACATACTGTTTGATTTTACTTGAAAAGTTTATTTAAGAAGTGGCCTTTTCATGAAATGATATTGATATGGCACTACATTAAATGTAGATGGGTCTGTGCAGAACGTATGTTATTTTGTAATTTCGATTCTCCGTGCTTGTTTCATTCTATTCAACACACATTTTTTAATTCCTGGAAAACACCCGCAGCTCATCACAGTAGTCACATAAACAACGTTTATACAATTAAACCTATTGGTTCAGATGTGTTTTTGTCTTCGTTTTCTTGGAAATTGTTGAACAATTGAGAATATAGACATTTTCTGTGTAATTCGAACGCTTAATTGTTATTCGTTTGGTATATAAAGGCTAGAGCTTTGCTGTGTTTTATCCTCAGTCTCTTTATGAGTTTCTATCAGTCTCTTTATCAGTCTTTATCATTCTCTTCCAGTGTTACAAACCTTAAAAGTACCCTTAAATGTCAAAAAAATTACAAGTAAATCTAATAATCCATATCTTGAATAAATAAACAGAAATTTTAATTTAAAATATTCTTGATATGTTTAAAACAAATGAAGATATTTCTCAGCTAGTCAAATGGTTAGTATATTCGGCATCTGTTGAATATAAAAGTCGTCTACACACTGTTTCCAAAGTCAAATATTTCCCTTTACATATTAATTCCAGAAGCAAAGTATTAATTCTGTGAATTTGTTAAAAATATTATCACCAAACCGATTATATATTACCTGAAATTCCCTCATTTAAATTGCCGAATATTTTAACAAGCAATTGTAGAAATAGCATGCAGACATGCTTTTAGTTATTTCATGGCTTTAGCATGTTTTTCAACAAAATAAATTCTCAGAAATAAAATAAAATATAATGACAACATTATCTATTTGTTGCAAAACAACACTTAATTAAACTTCTAAAGATTTTGATAAGCCCAAACGTTAAACGAGAGGATTTACCATGTACTGCAAATAACCGTCGTGTGCAATATTTACTTTGTCAAACATGCATGAAAAGCCATTTAAAATTGTTACATGCTCACCATGAGTGCATCTTGTCTGTTGCAATATAAGCACGACGCGACAAGTTGAATATTATGGGATAACACGAACCAAACTTGACAATTTAGTGATACTCTAGAGCTACTGAATGTTAATCTCACCATTAGGGCGTTCTTTGCTATTTCTATGAACGAAGCAGTTTGTTGAAACTCAACAGCAACGAATTTACCCGAAACAAATACCCGACATGTGAACTTTACGATACTAGGTTAGAAAACAGTTTCTTTGTGAATATCGGTCTAGCGGTATTGTTTTTTAATTCCTGGAAATTGGTACTTATAAACCCTCCATATATAGTCAAAATTTGTAAGAATTTCTTTATATTGAAAAATCAATGCAAGTTAACTCATTAGGTAAGTTACCCAAATTATATTATTTTCGTTTTCCTAGAATTTTCTAAACAATTAACAATAGCGATACTATTTTCTGTGCTATTTAAACGCTTCATTATTTTTTGGTTGGGTATATAAAGGCTGCTGTTTATCCTTGTATTACTTTTAGTTTCTGTATGAAATTGTTAAACCAGTTCATCTTAAAAATTCACATTCGGTTAAAGACGTAAAGTGGAAATTTTCTAGCAAAGATTAGTCTCAGTTTTTATGTGAACTATTCAGCAATATGACTTGTGGTTTCTTATGATTGTATCATACTGTCCGATATATTTACCCTACCCCATTTTTGAATAAGTTTGTTTATGAGAAGTGTTGCCTAAATTATTCAGAAAAAGTAATAAAAAATAATTTACGTAAAAACCAAACTAATAATGTTCTTCAATGAAAGTAGAATTCAATTGACAAAGCAAGCATTTTGATGTTGAAACACAGAACTGACGTCCTGAACCCTATTAAATTATTTGGCTGGTTTACGTTTTGGTACTTCTGCCTCTAAAAAACCCAAAGCTGAAAAATTAGGGTATCTAGTGACGACTTTTAGTATTCTTTAATGTAATAACTGAAGAAAATATGAGTAAAAAAGCAAATAAATCGCAGCATTTATATTTTATTGTGCATCGTGTAAAATAACGTTCGTATGTGGATTCTGCTACAAGTATACTTTTCCAGTACAAAAATAAATTTAAAACACGACCAGTATTGAATGATTATACAAGTTTTGGGCATATTATAATGAAATTCTAACTTCAATCAAATATTTTTTAGAACCGAAAAAAAATTTGGTACATAACTAAACTGCTCTAGAAAAGGCAAAAAAATCTAAGTTTTGCTCAGCCTTTAAACTTGTAATCTCTGTTCATCTAAATGTTATACCATTCCGTATTATGCAATTTAAATCCCCATACATATTTGTAGTTTTTAAGGATTTCTTCTGATTCAAATGCACAAATAATTATAATATTAAAATTATATTATTTTCGTTTTCCTAGAATTTTCTAAACAATTAACAATAGCGATACTATTTTCTGTCCTATTTAAACGCTTAATAATTTTTTGGTTGGGTATATAAAGGCTGCTGTTTGGCCTGAATTTATTAAACCAGTTTTTTTAAAATTCATATCGACTTAAAGACGTAAAGAGTGGAAATTTTCTAGCAAAAATTATTCCCAGTTTTCATATGAACCATTCGGCTATTGGACTAGTGGTTTCTTATGAATATGTCATATGTACCAATATACTTTCCCTACCACTTTCTCACTTTTGAATAAGTTTGTTTATGACTAGTGTTACCTATTTTTTTCAAAAGAAGTAATGACTTATTATTATTATTATTTATTTAATCAGTTATCCATAGCAGGACAGTTACACTGATATGAGTATTTCCAACTTATGCACTCATTTATGGAAATAGTTGGACCATTAAAAATTATTTAGTTAATAACCAAATTATTAATGTTCTTAAATGAAAGTATAATTCGATTCACAAAGCAAACATTTTATTGTTGAATCATAGTACTGATGTAGCAAACCGAAGTAAACAAATTAGGTGTTTGCTAGTTAGGTACTTTTTCCTCTAAAAAATCGAAAGCTGAAAATTAAATTACCGAACGACGACTCGTAGTAATATTTAATGTAATAACTAAGAAGAAAAAATCACTTAATAATCAAGCCAATTAATAACAGCTTTTATATTATGTAAAGTCTCTATTGCAATATTGATTATTCCGCTACAAGTGTATTCGTTCAGCATAAAGATCACAGAGACAATTCTTACAACTTTCGTGTAAATTATTACGAGATTCCAACTTAATTCAAATATTTTTTTAGGACCGAAAAATAATTTGATACATAAATAAACTGCGAAAAGTCAAAAATAAAATATCCAACTCTTACTCCGGCTTTAAACTTGTAACCTCTGTTCATTTAAATGCAATGCTATTCAAGTACTAGTAACATTACTACATTTCGTGAAATGACATGGAAAAATATTTGTATCCACAAACATTGTATCTCCTTCCCTTACAAGCATCTGAAAGTCAGGCTTGCTTCACTGTGACTAACGGTTAAGTTCTTGACCAAAGACCAGAACTAAATACATAATTGCATTTGTCACATATCGTTAATAAACAGTTTGTCCTGATATTATAAAAAACAAAACTGGAGAGATATCAATACATGTAAAGTGATCCAAAACCTAATATACATAAGATCTGCTTATTCACATTTGATGAACTTCAGCACAAATTGAATTTAAAGTTTTTTTTAACCATTTATTATGTAAGATTGGACGTTTTTGTAAGGAAATAAAGTTATGTTGATTTTTCGAAATAATTTTAGTGTTGTATTTTTCTTGAAAAGATATTTCAGAAATGAACACCCATAATTTACTCGCAATAAGCATTTTATTAAAAACTAAATAATCCATTTCTGTAAATGAAATAAATTAAATCGAATATCTAACCACAATATAATATTTAAATGCAAATAAATATATATACGTACGACAAATTCATGATACGCAATAAAATTGATTTTGGTTCATAGGCTTTGTTTGCACGTGCATTTGGTATCAGCATATCATAAGCTTTGTACTTGTGCTTGGTAAGAACAATGAGGAAACGGTTTTGTATTGAGGCAAGCAGCTGATATTGTTTATAAAAAAGCTGCTTGTTGTCGAAAAACAAAAACAATAAGAATGCAACAGTACCAAATTTTTAGCTGAGCTGTGTTTTGAGCATTTCCTCTTGTTCAGATGGTTTCCAGTAAAATCTGAGTACCAAATATCATTTAAAAATTATAGTTTTATAAAATATTACTAAATAAATATCAGGAATAATTACTCAAAAAATACTAATTAAAATGTCACCAAGTACTAACGTTTTCTGTTTGTTCTGCTACAGAAGCAATGGTTTGGCAATCAAAACTGTTAGCAGTTCAGATACAATTGAGCATTTTCATAAGTTGTTGGGTAGATTTAGTGGGGGATCTAACGTCAATAAATTAATTAAAACTACTAAAAAATTGTTTAGCACGTCACTAGATTGCTGTGTAAAATGTCACGATTTAATGAACGAGTTTTGTACGGTGTACCACAAGTTTAAATATTTGGAACTTCAGTTGGATAAGAATCTGGATAAACTGATTAATACGGTTGAGTTAGCTAATAGGATACCTACAAGATGGAGAAATTTGAGTGAAATATTTGACAAAATCTTTAATAATGATATTGAAAGAAAAAGGGAAAGCCAAGCGGCCCTACGAAAGCTCAGACAAAATGTTGTAAAAGCAGGTAATCTTTATTAATTTTTACTTGTTAACGTTTTTAATGTTGGATTTGGATTGGAATGTGAATGTTATTAAGAAGTTCATTTAAATATTTGGATTGTGCACTGTAAAGGTCACCTCAGATCTGTAAAGTCGCAACCCCGTGTACAAATTAATTCAATAAAATTCAACTATTGTCATCATGGTCGGACCGGGACTTTTGGGGATATAACCAGTCATGATGACAAAATTGACACAGAACTTTCTACAGATAATATTAATATGTAAGTGATTTTTACCTTTAATAATTTTTCAACCCAAAATTAAGATAAAACTTTAAATGTGGAACTAAATGTTTTTATTTCAGTGACACACTCCCAATTTTCAATGATCCGAGCATTATTACTAAAACGGAACAAATACAACAAGATGAACTGGACAACCCATTTGAGAATACTTGGCATGATGATGAACAAGCCATTCCTCAACCACCGTCTTCATTGTTAATTGGCAGCGTCTTTACAGAATTACCAGTAGTAACCGAAAATTATCCAATTAACTCGACTGATATCACGAACAACAGTTCATTAGAAACAGATCGTAACATTTCCACAATAACTGTGTCTGCACTGAAACAGCCACATCGCTATAGGTTGCGGGAAAACCATGTGTCCAAAATTTCAAGAGACAAAGAGAGTGAAAGCGACAGTGACAACAGATCAGATACTGAGGATATTTCATCAAATTATGAAGACAATACTGACGAATCTGACGTACTAAATACCAACAAACCAGAAACTGGAACGGAAAACAATGGTTGTCCAGATGGTAGTAAAAAGATTTCCGGGTACAAATTATGCACAAACCATTAAAAATATATGAGATGTTTACAAAATGTAATGATATTTTTATTGTTTTGCTTTGTATTTCATTGCCAGGAAGGAGACGGGCTCGTCAATGTGAGGAATGCGCAATTTGGCTTAAAAATAGACAAGCACTTCACGCACACAAGATAAAGTATCATCGTGATCCAGTTAAGTGTCCTGTGTGCAAGAAATCTTATTCACGCGCTGATAATTTGAATAGACACGTTTTGAGTATTCATGGAAATAGTGAGTATGCCATTGAGTTTCGGAACAAGGTCAAGATGTTGAAACAAGTAGTTGCAAGAAATAGA